>APFE030875206.1:0-24531 GCA_000404065.3 Pinus taeda
CAACTGTCCCCAACCAATTCCTAACTAAAAAACTACTTTGGAATTGGTATAAAAAGACATCAAAGGGAAGGCCTAAGGGAGGAGAGAGTATAGAGCAAGGTTATTATACTGAGTTTTTCCCCCCTGATCAGGTCTGAAGACCCTTGTGCCTTCTGCACTTCCCCCATATTGTACAGGAAACCCTTGTTTCCTTGTGATTTGATGTTCATCCCTTAGTCATGACATCTTGGAGTGAGTATTGGAAGGTGACCTACTAGAGGCTTGAGGCGCGACGGATCCAGAAGGAGGCTCAGCTTTGAGCCTGCAAAAGTGGTTCAGGTGATATTGCTCTTTTTTCATATTATTCTATTTGTCTAATAAAGAAACACGTCTTGTTCCCGAAACACTTCTTTCTTTATGTTAATGATGTTCATATTTGAATTTCATGTATGAATGGATGTCTAGAAGTTTGTAACTAACTCCTTTCTTATATAACATAAAGATCATTTTTTATGTAAATCTTTGTCCATATGCTGCTGCATTCCTTAGAATTGTTGTTTTTGCAGGGCAAAGGAGCGGAAGGGACGTGAAGAAGGGTTTGCACCCTTGAGTAACTACCCAAACGTAGGGCCTCAAGTATGTCCTTCTCACCTTAGAAGTAGCTTTTTTCTAGCATAATGGTTGTGTGTGTGTATGTTTCTTGACTTAGACAACTTCTAGTCTGCTAGGGTTCCACCCAAGAGCCTTAGGGGATAATATCCCGCAACAGAACTGGCGAATCCGCTGGGGAACAACATCCTTGTTGTTCATTATTGGGCATTTGTCAAGCCTATCAGGGCTCAGTAGCTTGCTGGCTTATTGTTATTGTTTGGTCTGTTTCTGACTTCTGAGTTTTACCAGTTTCTTGAGTTTCTTTTTTATTTTTCTTGAAAGACCACATACACGCTGCTTTTCTTAGTTACAGAAGCATATAAACGCTTGTTGTCTGAAGTAAACCTGTGTGTACGCAGGTTTCCTCAGGCACAGTCGCGTATACACGCATTTTGCACTGAATGCAGTCGCGTATACTTGGCAATTTTCAAGATTTATAAACCTTTTTGTCTCTGGAGTGTTTCTGGTGTTTTCAGTCAGTTTAAATAGTCATCTTTGTCAGTATCAGTTCTCTGTTTTCCAGCAAGTGTCCTTACTCCGACTTCTCTCTAATTATAAGAAATCTTGGTCTTGTTTCGTGTTTGCAAGTGTCATCATCTTTCTGCTTTAAACACAGAAGATTTCCTTATTGGAATCTTGGCTGCCCTGAGTGATCAGAGCAGAAAAGATTGTTATTAATCTTTGTGTTTAACTTTGTTCTTGGTGATTTTTTGGTTTGCTTAACGAAATAGATTTTCATGACCAATTACTTCTTTGTTTCATCAAAGTTGTCATTTTGATACTTTCTTGGAACCGTCTTTTTGATCTTTTTTTGGTCTTTGCTACCAAAGATTTCCTTGCTGCCTTCCATTGTCGAAAGCCCTTTTGAGCACATTTGTTTTTTGTTGAGTCTTCAATCCTTGTTGGGTGTAAACTTGCAAAAAGTGTTTCTTGCTTGTTTCAATTGTGAAGTGACGGTTTTTGTTGAAAGCATTTTCAAAAGGACCCTTTTGTTTCTACTTTCAAGTGAACTTTTTGAAAAGTTTTAGTTTTTGCTTTCTTGAACTTGCGTTTCATTTTGTTTCCTTTTGCTGAATGAAAGTGTTTTTGTTATCTTGAGTTTTGCTTTTAGTATTTAGACGAATTGTACCATCTTTGATTCCATCTAAATATAGTAAGTGGCAAAAAGGGAATTTGATAAACAAAAACAACTTTTATTTTTTGTTAGAGTAGTTTTCAATCTTGCATCAAGCATTTAGTCTTGCATTTAGGACAAATTTGCATCTCTTTTGGCATGAAATAGATTTGTTAACTTTTGAGTGTGAAGTATGAATGAATAGAAAAGAAAACAAAAAGTTTGTTTTAGTAGAAGTTTCCTTCTGAACCCTGTAGAAGATTACTTTTCATCGAAAAACAATGACAAAGTGCATAAGCATATAGTTAAGTTTTATTAATCTTTTTTGCGTCAAAAAACACACCACTAGTTTCACTTCCACCATATTTTGACTTAAAGAACAACCCTTAAAATCAAGCGCTAATTAAAATCAACTAGAACTATTTAATTTTAAGTTAATTACACAAACAAGTTTTAGGATTTTAGGGCCTTGGAATAGGCGAGTGGAGAGTTAACTCTCCAAGGCCGCATTAAACGTCAAAACATAGGAGTCTGATTAAAGAGAGAAAATCCAATAGCGTTAGGAAGACCAGGAAAGCTCAGGATCTGGGAGTTAAGCGCGAGGGTCTGTGAAGACAGGAAAGAGAGATACCCCCTCTCCTACTTGTCCGAACTTACCTCAAGACCGTTCCGCCTGGCTTCTGCAACGAGTTGGTATCCTTAGTTGCTGCTCCTAGGATACTACATAGGTGGCTACGGAGGGGAATCCCGTGGCACCTGAGGTCAACGTTGCATCACTCTCAACAGCACTACTGGAGGGCACCCTTGCGAAGCTTGGGGGCTTGCACCGGCGCAGACTGTTGTTAGGAGGTTAGCGTAACTTCCTCTGATACCTTCGTTAATAGGCCTGGGCCCTCATCATCCCATACTATCTTCGGAAGGCTCCTTATTTTTCACTTTCTCGTATTTTGGTTTCCGGTCCTAATCACCCAGAGCAGAAATACTTGAAATTTGTTTGACTGGTTGTATCTTTAGGGACTTTATAGTGGGTGCTCTGTGCTCTTAGTTGGCCTAGCTTTAAATTTTTTGAGTCTTTAGTTAGATTTTAAACAAGAAATTCAAAGTTCGCTTACAAGTGGAGGATAATATTGAGGTAGAAGAACTTTCAGAGTCGTTAGCTGCTCCGAATTCTCCTCTACCATCCAGTCATCCACACGTATTGTAATATGTTGGGACTCCAACGCATAGACCATCAAGTCCAGGTTACGCTACGCGCTTACCTTCGATGACCACTACTGGAAGCATGGCTTCTACAAGTGCTTCGACTGTATAGACTCCCATATCTGTACAAGGGGGCGAGACTATTTCCATCCCTTCCGTCTCTTTATTCGGATCTTTTGCTAGCACTTCTTTTGTTGGGTCTACATCCATTCCATCCACGAGTGGAAATTCCCAAACCAATGCTTTTGGTTCTGGATACTTCCCATTTGGCGCCCATTCACAAGGCATTCCTTCAGCTCCGTTCGGGGCCGCCACGTCCATGATGAGTGGGTTGGCTTTGTTCCAAGGTTTTCCATTTGGAAGTGTTCATATACCACATTCCAACCCTACGATAAGATCTATGCCTTTTTCTTCGGTAGGACAAAGCAGCAATCCTTTCCAAGGTTGGCATAACCCTAGGCTTAGTAGTGCCAGAACTAGGAATCCATTCTTTGACCAATATGGGAATAGGCCATATACTACAGTTAGTTCATTCCAAAGTATTCCTCCCCTAGCTGCGGCTTGGAATCCATATCAGGGGTTTTCAACTCCTTACAATCCTTTAGGAGGAAACTTTGTTGGGTATGGTGGATATACGGCTGGAGTTGGTCAAACTCCGAGTGTTGCTAGGTCACAAGGCTTGCCTTTTGGCTCAGCTGGTTCTACTGGTTACTTCAGGCAGCCTGGTGCCTTTCAAAATCCAGGGCAATCTTTTCATAGCTTTGGGAGTGCCACCCAGTCAGGGTGGAATCCCCAAGCTCCTCCTAGACTTCCGTTTCTGGCAACGTTGAACTTGCCAGACCTCACTAAGTTAACTAACGACCCAATCAAGTATAATCCGGCCTGGCCTCTGGTCCCAACTAAAATCCCTTTAGATATTCCAAAATTCGAAGGGCAGAGTGGTGAGGATCCGGGCGACCACGTAACCACGTTCCACTTATGGTGCTCATCGAACTCCCTGATCGATGAATCGGTTAGGTTGAGATTATTTCAACGCACCTTGACTGGTAACGCAGCCAAGTGGTATATAGAGTTGCATGGGGGCAACTTTACATCATTCGCCAACTTGCCAATATTTTCTTGAACCATTTTCAGTTGCCTGTCCGGTATGATGCCGGAACCGAACTACTGGCCACTTTTTGTCAGGATAGGGCAACTCACATTTCTGATCAAATTCAGGAATGGAGATGGAGAAAGAGGCTCATTAAAGCTGAAATCCCTCCGGAGTACTGTCTCGAGTGGTTCTTGAAGTCTTTGATACCTGAGATCTCCAAGGATGTCTCCATGTCTGGGGTCTATTCTGAGGAGCAAGCCAGTTTTAGGGCCCAACAATTAGAATTATTCTACTCTCAGTCTGGGATCCTAAAAAAATACTTGCCAGATGCTCCTGGGTCTAAGGTTGACGTAGCTAAGCGGAAGCCAGGTCCCCACGCAGATGGTATTGTTGGGTCAGTAGACACAAATACGGTGAACTTGTTGAATCAATTACAACAGTTGTCTTTAAAAACTGCTTCTAACAACCAATTCACATCGTCTAACCCTTCCGCTTCCCAAACTTCTTCGATTAATGTTGTCCAATCTGATAACCCGAAAGGAAGTCAAAATTCCAATGGGAAAAAGAAAGGACGAGGTAAGAAAAAGAACTAGGATGGGAAGCTTGATGCAAATAAATTTGGCAATAATGCTGGTGGAGGTAGAAATGAGTCGAAAAAGAAAGTCAAGTTTCCAGGCAAGTTGTGCAGTGGAGACCATTTAACTCATCTTTGCCCCAAGATTGAAGACGCTCAGCACTTGTTAGGGCAGCAAGGGACTTCTAGTTCCCAAGCTGTGTTGACCAACCCTTTTCCCCAAGGGCAGCAACTTCTTGCTGGCACGAGTTCAAACCCTGGAACCTATGCAGGGGGCAACTAGGAAGGGGAAAAATCATCAAATGTTTTCATGATGGGATCAAACGTCCATGTGGCTACTCAGTCATGTGATTATGGTGAAGCCGAAACTTCCAAGGACAAGGCTGTTCCCGAAAGTACTGACCTTCATATCGAGCGAACCCCTGTCGAGACTATACCACGGATACCAAAAGGTTCCGCTAAATGTGTGACGATTAATCCTAATGCTAGGGCCGCCCAGAATTACTCCATTATGGAGGATCTGGCTCAGAGTCCGTGCGCTATGTCCGCTTTAGAGGTTCTCGAGTCATGTTTGGCTCAGAGAAGTGCTTTACTTTCCGCGATTGGGGCAGTCGATCCAACTAATTCTTTAGTGCTCACTTTTGACATGTTAAATGTCAAAAAGCGACTCCCTCATCACATGGCTTTTCAAATAAAGTATACATACTGGAAAATTAACATTTCTCGAACTGTTATTGATGAAGGGGCTTCCACGTGCGTCATGTCGATGTCATGTTGGAAGGCTATTGGATCACCTTCAGTCCTTCCTTCACCTACCGTCTTAACCGCATTCACCTACTATCTAGGCAATTCCTCCACCTCCCAAAGTAACAAGCGCACTTATAGTGGTTCATATTCTAAGTACATCATCCGGCTCATCTCATCACGGTGTGAAAAATCTCAACACGGTCTGGCAGTGTTGTGCGTTTCCATCGGACAACCTCCAGGCTTGGTTATCTCCATCACACACCATCCACTCTTTTGTATCCAAATTCAGAGACATTATATTCGATCCCCGCATCTGATCGCCGCTTCTTGATTTGGGTATCATCGGGTTGGGATGGGACTTCTTCCGTTGGATCATGAATTCTTGCGGTGTCGCAGCAGCTACCGTGGTGAATCTGGCTGTTGCATGATGTACCGTCATCAATAGGATGACTATAATTACTCCGCAGTGCCTCTTCATCATAAATCTGAATCTGAATCATCTCGACCAGGGTTTTCATCGACATTGCTCAGATTCAAAACGCAGTGTCGGGCCCAATGAGCAAAGAAAGCGATAGCATGAATGAGCAAAGGGCACCCCATTTTCTAATATTGTTGGATTGTTCGGTTGAGACTTTTTACCCCATACGATTCCCATTTTTTAAAAACGAAGGGAATGGGTTTAGGGTTTTGTGAGTTTTATTAATCTTCTTTTTCCCTTTTCTGTGAAATTATAAAAAGTTATTATTTTGATTTGATATATACAGGTTTTTAATAAGTTGAAATTGTTTTTATGAGAATTTTTCAAATTAACAATAATAATTTAGTCTTATTTTAATTCTTGATTTACCAAGTTTTAAGAGTATCAATTGTTTTTTATTTGTAAACTTATTTGAAAATGAAAAGAGATTTGATCCCTCTCTATATCTGGTAGATCCAGAGTTAAAATAGATTAGTGGGGTTTAATTATTGATTTTAAGTTTTTTCTTTTATTATTTTTATTTTGACCTAGTCAAAATGTTAAACATTACAATATTTCTACCATACTTGGATCAAATGTTTACATATGAGTTAAGTTTACTATGAACCTCAAATATAAAGATTTTTTAATAAAAAATGGAATAGTTGACGGGAAATCTTGGCCATTTATGGCAGGCCACATGCATCTACAAGAGATATGCATTTATGGTTAACCCTACTCTTCTTAAAACACCTTTCTGAATCACCGAATAGTCTCCATGAGTGCCATGAGTAAATCATGCCATTTATAGCACGCCACGTGCATCTACAACAACTATGCATTTATGCTTAACCCTACTCTTCTTAAAACACCTTTCTGAATAGTGGAATAGTCTCCATCAAGGCCATTTATGACAGGCCACGTGCATTCGCAACAGCTATGCATTTATGCTTAACTCTATTCTTCTTAAAACACCTTTCTAATAGCGGAATAGTCTCCGTGAGTGCCATGAGTAAATCAAGCCATTTATGGAGGCCACGTGCATCTACAACAACTATGGATTTATGCTTAACCCTATTGTTCCTAAAACACCTTTCTTAATAGGGAATAGTCTTTGTGAGTGCCATGAGTAAATCAGGCCACATGCATCTATAACCTCGAGTGAATCAACTCTGTAAAATTGGAGGGTGGATTGAGTGAATCAACTCTGTAAAATTGGACGGTAGATTTTATTAAAATGCGTCTACAATTTCTAGTAAAATTGGAGGGTAGATTTTATTAAAATGTATCTACAACTTCTAGCGAATCAAATTTGTAAAATTGGAGGGCATATTTTATTAAAAGCATAATCACCTTGAACAAACCCCAACAATACAACAATTCAAACTTTGATTTAGAACTAAGAAAATATAACACTTAAGTAGGAAACTATGAAGCTTATACGCATATATACACATTATGCATTCATCCATTCAACGAAACAAAACATAGAAAAAGGCATAGGGCAAACATGTCCATAAAAGTTATATATTTATAGCTCACTATCATTACCATTTTCTACAACTAATTATGTATCTAATTATATTATCAAACTAAGCTGGATCTAGGCTAATTTAATCTCCCCCTTAAATAGGTTATACTCCACATTAATACCATGGGTGAATACCAAGGGTCATTTTATTTTTTTATTATTTAATTTTTATAGGGTTATTTTTTGTTTTGATATTTTTATTTCATTTTCACAAGTTAAAATGTTAAAATGTTACATTAAGTTACACATCTCTATCGTATTTTAGTACATATCTCTAGCATACTTGGTTGTAGACCAGCCTAATAAAAAATGACCAATTTTATCGCCCAAAGAAGCACTCTCCAACACAATATGGAAGAGATGTTGTAATGTCCTATCTTGTTAAACATTTTGACTAAAAATAAAATGAAATTTAAAAACTCTCCAACGTAACCTAGTAACCTAGTAAGGGAGGGATGTTGTAATTTTTAACATTTTGACTCAGTCAAATTAAATCAAAACAAAATTAAATTAAAATTTAATATCCAAAATTAAATTAAAAAACTAATACTTATGATTATTAATAATAAATATTGATTTACTATTTCTTTAAATTATTAGTTTTTAATGGTTTAAATTTAAGCTTGTTAACTAATAAAAAATTAGTTATTATCTTAAACTTAATTTATTGTAGACTAACTAACAAACGAAATCGTTTTTTTAGCCTCGAATCTCAAAATATAATTTCTAGCAAAATTGTGATTTTTTGTTGTTTAAAATTTATTTTTGAATGCATAAATGGATTATGCATCCTAAAATATCCCCTGAATACCCCTTCACGAACTTGATTTATTTATTGATAATTTTTTAATTTTAGTTATAAATGGACATTTTCATATAATTATTTACTATAACTATTGCTAATGTGTTTAATGGGTCTTTCATCTACACGTATTTGAAATTATTATATCATTAATATATATAGATATATTTTATATTAATTATTTTTTTGGACCCACAGATAAATTGTATAATAAATTAATTATTATGTTAAATTTTGATGATCAAATTTAACTACCCTACATTAATATTATATATTTTTTATTAATCATAATTGGCTTTTAAAATGTTATTAAAATGTGATTTTGAATTTTTATTAAATTAAATATTATATATAAATGTTACTTGGGTCTATAGCTTATTGAATCATTCATTTTTATTAGTTGGATTTCATTGTATACTTTGTATTTATTTAATATATTAGTTTTTCCCCATGGCTTTGTTAGAGCACATTGTTTCGTAATTTGTATTTATCCAATTTATTAATTTTAGTTTGTTAAATTTTCTTTTTAAAAATTAATATGACCTTTGAGCTAAAATTTATATTTTATATATTATATTTATATATGTTTTAATTTGACTATTAATTAAAACATATCAACCCTACACATATATATATCTTTGTTGACACTTAAATATATTGACAAACTTTCTTACATTACATCTACCAATCTCAACTATAATGATTTGTAGGTGTTTAAGACTATTCGTGATAGGGGGATTTTAGTTCATAATAACACTTTGAGCTTGGGCACACCATTGTCTAATACTAATGACGTTCATAGGATTCCATTTTTCAAAAATGGAAGGAAATGGGTTTATGGTTTTATTGATTAATATTTTGATAATTTTTTTGGGATAAGAGTTTTTTGTGATGGGAGAAATTTTAATTTAAAATAATTATGAAATTATCAAGATTATTATTTGGTTTGATCCATACAAACTTTTAAAATGGTTAGATTTTCTTTATGAAACCCTTTAAAACTAATAATATTAATAAGATCTCATTTTAAAAAATTGAATTGCTTGGGCTAGATTACATCATTTTATTCAAACGAGTGCAATTAATAAGATTTGACTTTAAAATATTTATCAACATGTGGTGGGTTAAATCATTTTACTAATTTATAACCAATGACATTAATGCAATTTTAGTTTAAAAAAGGTGAATGAGATGGGGTTAAGCTAGATAATTTTATTCCAACCATTGCAATTAAGGGGATTTGACTATTGAAGGACATAGGGTAGTTTGGATCATTTTATGATAATTTATTTGGGTGCAATCACTAGCTCCACTACTTCCACCACTACCTGTTCAAAATGACAACAAGCATTTCCATTTTAATTTTTCCTTGAATTACACTGTGAATTAAAATCGAATTCTATTCGCATAGCAACTTGTAAATAGTTAATTAAGTTTATTAAACTTAATTAGCTTAGGAATTTAGAGTTGGAAGTCTTTCTGAAGCCATGTATATGTTCTCCTTATATTATAGGGGTCCAGGATGAGTTAAGTATGAGTGGTAATTAGTTAACTCAATTTATTGAGTTAAGTCTAGTTAAATTAGTTTCAAACTGTTTGAGGAATGAATAGTGAGTTAACAGTAGTTGATGCATTAGTGAACTCAATTAGTGCAGTCTATTTAAATGAATATTTCCTCATCAGAAACTCATGCATGTCGATTCTAAAAAAGACCTAGTTGAGACTAGAGTGCAGGGACAATGTACTATTTGTTTTAGATTTTTCTGAGTTGCAATGGTAGTGCATGTAATTACGAACTAATCCTTCAAAGGATTGTGCAGTTTTGAGTGCACTGACTTCCTCTTAATATGGGTTAATTAGTCATAGATTTGCGCAAGGAAATAGGGACTTGGAGAGCTGGTGAATTGGCTAAGTGTTGCATAGTGCTTTCTTGTGGGTTGGAGATTAATTTTACTGAGTGTTGGGATTGTTCTTGTGTGAACAAGAATTGTAATCTCATCTTGATTTTCCAATATACAAATAGTTGAGTTTTGAGTTGTGGCTTTCACTAGATATTTATTTTGTTATGTGTATTTGATTCGCTTCCTCTATTGATTAATTTTTTTCTCGATCTTTATGTGCTCTCATTGTAAAGAGTAGAAGTAGATTCGTGTCTCTTGCTTTAGTACATTGCAAGAGCTTGTGAATCTACAAGAAAATATACATGGTATCAGAGCTGAGAATAGTATACTAGAGGAGATTTCAAAGTTTTGAGTTTTTGGGTTATAGGTGAAAGTCAAATTTGCAATACATACTTTAGGATCGACAGATGGAGTTCTATGGGTTAAGGCTCGAGTATGCCTTGGGAGGAAACTCAAATTTTATATCCTGGAGATACATGATGGAGCTGTGCTGGAGGAAAATGGATTGAAGGAATTTGTTGAAGAGGAAATTCCTAAGCCAACGACCACTGATGCACAAAACATGGATGAATGGAAGAAGTGTGTGGCGAAGACAAGGCGGGTAATCCTTGAGGGATTTGAGACCACATTATCTCGAGTCTCCATGGGAAAGAAACTCCTCATGCTATGTGGAAAACATTGAATGATCTGTATCAGAATATCAATGATCAAAGGAAGTTGGCACTGAAGGATAAACTTCGAAAAATCAAAATGAAGAAAGGCGAGACCATTCCAAAATACTTGACTAATTTCACTTAATGTTGGGATGAACTTGGAAGTGTTGGAATCATGGTTGTCGAGGAATATATGGTGAGCCTTGCTCTTCTTGAACTCCCAAAGATTTGGCATAATTATAAGGACTCTGTCAATGGTTGGGAGAAGTTGCCAGATTGGGAATGACTACGGTCAGATTTTATGCAGGATGAGATCAGGAGGAACACCAGGGATGGATCTTCATTAAAGACTGATGATGAAGAGAATTGTGACTTAGTGATTAAGGCAAGGAAGGGCAAAGGGAAAAATTCCCATTCCAAATCAAATTCTTATCATGGAGGTAAGAAGAAAGACATGACAAAAGTTAAATGCTTTCACTGTCACAAGATGGGACATTTTTTTACAAATTTTCCACTCAAGAAGTCCAAGGAGAAGTTCTAAGGATGAGTGACAGGTGAGGCTTTGGCCTCTCAATTCGAATTGGACTTTTCCCTCATTACATACTTGGTGTCATCAATGTTAGGAAGTGTATGATACTTAGACTTGGAGCTTCATTCCACATGATTGGTGACAAAGATTTATTTAGTGACTCGGAGGAGAACAATCTCTAGATGCATATCGAGATGGGTGATGACTAGATGTATAATGTTACTGGATTGGGCAAGATTTATTTTTAGAGGGAGCATGGGGCTCCACTCACCTTGAAGAATGTTATGTATGTACCCGAGCTAAAGAAGAACTTAGTATCAGTTGCCATTTTTGAGGATAGAGGCTATGATGTGATCTTCTCGAAAGGAAATGCATTCCTTCAACACAAAGCCATAGGTCCAGTAAAGAAGATAGGGATTCAAGTTAAGAATATCTATAAGCTAGAGGTAGAGGTGTGTGTTTCTTTGAGTTCAAAAGCATAAAATATACAATGCCGAGACGTTGGTGAGTTGTGGCACAGACGTTTGAGCCACTTGGATCACGGGGCTTTAAAGATGTTATAGTAGGTCTCTATGGGTCTTCCCAAAGGTACGGTTGAGTCAGCATACACCAAGTATTCCTTTGGAGACAGAGACAGTCGAGCAGAGTCTATTCTAGAGAGAGTCCATTCAGATGTGTGTGGAACATTCTCGAAAAAATCCATGGCCAAACACAGGTATTATGTTATATTTTTTTATGACTATTCTTGTAAATGCTGGTTATTTTTCATGCAGAAAAAGGAGAAAACATTCACAAAGTTTTGTGAGTTCAAAGCATTGGTAGATAAAGAGTCAGGCAAGAAGGTTAAAGCTCTAAGGAGTGATAATGGTCATGAGTATGTATCCAATGAGTTTAAGAACTTCTGTGTAGTGGAAGGGATTAAACGAGTGTTAAAGACACCTCATAACCATCAACAAAATGGTGTTACCAAGAGCAAGAAGAAAAGAATTGTAGGGGCATCAAGAATTGTAAGGGCATCAAGAATTGTAGGGGCATCAAGAATGGTGTTACCTCTACTTTGCTGCTACAAAGGTTCCATATTTGCAAGAAAAGACAAGGTGTGTACATGCCTTCATGCCCATTAAAGTTCTGATGGATGACCCAACAGTCTAATCTGGGTCATGCCATGTTTTCAATTTATGTTGTAGAATAGAGAAAGAAATCTGTCCAAACTGTCTAAATCTTGGCAGATCAGTAGTTAGGCAGAGAAACTAAGGTTCCCAACTGCTTAATCTGGGGCCTTGGAAGAAATAAGGGTAGTGCTAGATAGGAAAGGAAATGCAAAAAAGCCAATGAAAAAGAAAAGGCACATAAGGGGTTTGCAAGTCCAAGTGCACCCACCAAGAAGAAATAAAAAATGCTAGGCAAAATAGTTGGGTAGGTAGATGGGGTTGCAGAAATGATGTTCATCCCAAGATCAACTTTGCTAAGCAAGTACAGGCAAAACAACACAGTGGAGCATGTCTAACTCCCCTCTTTCCCTTTGTTTACCACTCATGACTAACACCCCTGCACCAGGTATGTTCATAAGGGAAACTCAAAGCTTTATGGTGGTTCTTATGGCCTTTAGAAGCCACATTTCTTGTGTAAAGTTCTTTTCATTTTGATATACTCTTTACACTAAGTTGTTTTCAAGAAAACTTAGTAATATTGGTCTTCATTCACATTTTCCCCCATATTAACCTCTAACTCTATTATCTAGCTCCTTATGCTCCACCTCCCCTATTATTATAACACCATGGTGTATAAACCCTAAACAAGTATAAATATCCCCTCCTTGGCATTATAGCCATATGTTCCACTACCAGGGCATTGGATTAACATCTGGTTAAGCTCAAGAACCCAAGCCTAACCCCTTTTCTCTATAAGAACCTACCCACCTAGCCAACTCTCCAGTTTTGCCTAAAAAACCCTCGATAAAACCCTTTTGGACACCCTTATACCACTAAAAGGCAAAAAATTTGATGAAACCTACCTTCCCCGCCTTATCCTAAGGTCGGGAGCCAATATGCGCCTTTTTCATATAAATCCATCAAAACCCGCCTATCCTAAGTTTAGCCCCCATATGCCTTATGTGAAAAATTGCATGAAAAACCTTTGTTTGTGCCTTTTCCTAATGTCGTCAGGCATATATGATTTTATTAAAGAAAATCATTAAAAACTATGGAAATCTATTAAATACCCGAAGGGTCCCGCCAAGCACAGTTACCAACAAAAAGATTATTTTAAGCCGCCCGTTGACTTTATCTGCCGTGCAGCTTACGGGCCCGGTATCCGTCCGATCAAAGCCTTTTCTGATCGACGGTCATCATAGGTTTCGGAGGGGCCCGACGTCTGACAGATAACCAACATTGACTTTATCCTCCGTGCATATTCCCTGCCCGACAGCCGTCAGATCTTGCACCTGAAATCCAACGGTCCTCGTGGATTTCGGAAGGGCCCCGATGTCCGACAGATATCGTCCGATATCTGTCAGACGACGATGTCACGCGAGGACACGCGTAGCTCCCAAATTCCGTCGGAGCCCCCTCTGACAGAGTCCTTGCCGTGCAGGAGGGGGCCCGATATGACGACACCTGTCTGCCCACGTCACCATCCTATTTTTGCCTATGTCAGCACCACGACTGCGCGCCTTGTCCTCCATTCGTCCACCTGGTCACCACCTCCTCACCCCCGTGGACCGGTCTCAGGCCGCCACATCACCTGATGATGTCCTGCTGACGTCATCCGACCCGGACCCACTTGCTGACGTCATTGAAAAAGCGCGCCAATAAGCCAAAAACCCATATTTTCACGATTTTACGTGTTTTTTGGCACTTTTCACAAAAACACCTCTGCTTTCTCTGCATGCACGTTACGACGAGCAATTCGCCAACCAAGACCAGACCAACCACAGACCGTCAAGGCATGCGCCCAACTGCTGTTCAAAACCCAAGGAACACCATTAAACAGGTATTTGTCCGAGAACTTCCCTGCAACCTGGTTTATTTCTCTGTAAAATCTAAAATACACCTGAGCACGGTCAAAACTTCAGAAATTACTGTAATACCAAGCACACCCAGCTTCCCCGTGAATAATTGACGGTCAAATCTAACTGGCAGAGCCATTTCGCACTGAATTCTTAATATAAACCCTTCTTCGTTCGCTCCGTCATGAACCACAATCCATAACATGTTCCTAATTATCAAGGAGAGGTCTGCTAAACACGGTGAACAACCCTCACAGAGTGCCAAACAGTATTTCAATTGTTGTGAACCTGTCCTGCAACCCTGCATTCCTCTAAAAATCTTCTTTCTCAGATAACACGTTCATTATTCATCAAATAGCATTCAAACAAGCATGGAAACTCCCAAGGCATCAGTAGCCTTCAATGTTACTCCCCTGAATGCCCCCCAGAGAGAGCTGGAATGGCAAGATTTGGTAGACCTAGATTACCAAATCTCAGAGGACAGCCCATCCAAATGCAAGTTCCACATTCACCTGTTAAATGAGCTCAGAGCTAAGCACAAGGATGGAACAGATATTCTAGGCATTTGGGAGTCTTCCCTCCCAATCTTCAAGCTGCCTCAGGTAAACCAGTTCCCTGACCTGATTCACCTATGTGCTGTCTGCTATGACCCCATGCAGAGGGCTGTGCTCAACTCTGAAGGTGCAGTAGTGTTTTATACAACCCCTGAGGCCATCAGAGAAATGCTCCAGTTTAAAACCCAGAAGAAGTTGGTTCCCTTGTCCCTACTGGACCTGATCAACCAAGGAGCCAAGGTACTGACAAAAGCACAGATCCTAAAGCTGAATCAGTTGTTTATCACAAACTCTGACACAGTGCTGCACCCTCCCATTTTTTATGGCTACCTAAATCAACTGGGTCTGGACCTGGCATACATGATAAGCTCAGTTTTGGGATACAAATCAATGGAGTTTATTGAGGAAACTGTATTAGTGATGATGACAATGTTTTCCCCCAGTAAGACCCCCATTTGTTATGATTATGCTACATATATCTCAGACAAGATACATGAGAAATTTCTACACTTGTCCAGAGAGAAGGTGTTCAGATACACCTCATACATTTATCATCTCATTCTGTACCACCAACATGAGAAGTTCTCTTTTGAGATCAAGAGGACTGATGCAGCAGGCAACCCAAGGTCAGTGGTATACTGGACCTCTAGGTCCTTCTCACATCCTCACATACTCTCGCATACACATTTCTGAGTTTCATAGACTTATTCATCCATCCAGCGATTTCTTCTTTTTTTTAACCCCTCACCCACCTCCATATGACTGTTCTTGATGAGATGCCAGAGGATTCTGCAGCTTCCAGTGCCTACAGTTATAGGGGATTTGTTACTTCTACCAACACTTCACTGTGATCAGAATATATGGGTGTGAGCTGCGGCCATACAAATTGCCCAGGTATGTGCCTATGAGACTCTTTGCCTTGGAATATTTCAGGCAATTTGGCAATGCCGATCAGGTGCACTTTGCAGGAAGGGGTAAAAAGGCACAGCTCAAAGTAAGAAACCAACTTGGCCACTTTGTCCTAAACAAAAGAGAAGGATGGAAAGAGGCAGACAGGATACTAGAAGGCCTTGGCCTAAAACAAAGCTTCCTTTCGAAGCCCTATGACCCTAACAACTTTATATCCCTGAAAAGGCAGAAATGCAAGCTCTCTAGCTATGAGCATGAGAGAATGCTCCACATTCAAAGACATGCCAACCAACCAAAGTGGAGAAGAAACACACTAGAAGAGCCTGTGACTCAAGAAGAACTAGTTGAAAGAGCTAGAAGGCATTTGTTAAAGATGACTGACTTAGAATGTCCTTCTCAGGTACTTACTCTCCCAAAGCCTCAAACAGCAGCAGTTGCTTCATCTTCTGCAACACAGCAGGAGGCAGTGCAAACCACAGACCAAGGGCAGAGCAAAGGCAAGGAAAAGATCATGGAAGAACCACAGGGCCAACAGGGTTAACAACAGCAGCCCCAGCAGGAACAGCAACAAGGAGACCAACAGGGTCAGGAAAAGCAAAAAGGAGAGGCCTAGATGGCTACCCAAGAACAAACAGCGCTAGTGGCACCTCCAAGGTAAGACTCTAGGGTTGATTCCTCTGTCCTCCAGACCCCTCAAAGGGAGGACGTTAGCAGAAAAAGACAAAGGGAGACTCCCCTCACTGAAACACCAGAGAAGAGGCAAAGATTAAATCCCTTCTCAGAGGAGGAAATGCCAAGCATGGAGGCTTCTGCCAGCTCCTTGCAACAGGAGCAAGACAGGGAAGCATTGGGAGAAGTGAGCTCCTTAGGGCAGCAGCAGGGAACAGGTGCAAGCATAAAACAACAGTTCAAAGATGCCAAAAGAAGGAGTGAGCCAATAAAGATTCGGCTCTACAATCACCTGCTAAACATGGAACCTGCAAACCAACAGAGGCTCATGTCTGCATTCGATGTGTAGGAGGGAAAGATGACAGTGAGCCACTTCACTCTGACAGTGCAGCAACCACAAACAACTGCAGACTACATCAGGACCAATCTGGAGGTCCTGTCAAAAGACATCCACCCGATGGATCAGATTGAGCTCCACAAACAGACGGGTGAGATGGTCTATGCCACCTTGGCTGATAAGACCTTAGTCAACTACAGGCTGCAGAATAGCCTGAATAATACTGCAGCATAGCTTGAGTTGGAAAAGGCTTCCTCTCAAGATAAGGATAACAGGATCAAAGCCTTAGAGGAAATAATAATAGAATTTGGGCATGACCCCAATGATGTCAAGGCTGTGCAACAAGTCCTCAAGCTGAGGGATGCTGATATGGCAGTAATTAAGAAAAAATTGAAAATCCCGCCAACTCTCCACCCACAAACAGATGAGGTTGCCCAGCAGAGGCAAGAAAAGGATGCAGCTTCCTTACTAATGACATTATACAAGGAGCTCATCCAAACACAAGAAAAGCTGCAGGAATCAGAAGCCACATTGGAAGTAGCATTGCAGCAGAAGGAGGCAGGGCAATCCTCACAGCCACCTCCAGAAACAATAAACCTTGAGGAAACCCCTCAAGACACTGCCCCTCACAGCCAACCAGTACAGCAAGAAGCTCCAGATACCACAGCACCAACCACCTCAGCACCAACAACAAAGCAGGCCGAAAGCCTGGACATGCAGAAGCTGAGGAAAGAAATACAGGTACTGGAGTCCCAGATGTCTGAGCTAAGCCAAGCCCAGGACAGCCTGGCAAAAATAAATGAGAAATATGACAAATCAAAGCAAAATGTGGCTGAGAGGGAAAGGGAGGTGAAGGCCCTGAAAAAGAGGATTGCTGAGCTAGAAAAAGAGCTCACATTGGATAAAGTCATAGCAGAGCTCAAGAGGGTCATCTGGACCACCATTGACCAGTCAATAACAAACCAGTGGGAATATATTGAGGCCATATATGAGCAAGTGGCACTCATTGGCAGAGCGCGAAAAGAAATGTAGAGGGAAAGGTCATCTCTAGGCAATATGCCTGAGATTGCCCCCAAGATGATAGAAGTGCTGAACTATAGAACAATTTCCCAGCTGGTAAGAATGGGGATTGGAAACAGGACTGAGACTATCTCCTTAATCAAAAGAGTCCTGACAATGAGAAACCTGATTCAGACCCTGGACAGAAGGATCCAGGATATGCAAGCTGATATCAACAAATTTCAGAACAGGTTTATGGCCTTGCAAGACAGGGGGCTCCCCAACCTATTAGATCCTTCAGGAAAATTACTCTCTCATGAGAAATATGTCAAGAGAGTAAGCAATTTTGCAGCAACACAGATTGCAGAGGCACCTAGTACATCTTCAGAAGCAGGCCCAGTAACAGGGCAAATTCTCTTTGATAGAGTAGATAATTTATTTTTTATTAGAAATGAAATTCCACATTTATTTGATGAGCCCCCTCACTTTTATAAGTATACAGAGGCTGATGAGACCATAGGGTCAATTTTGAAACATCAGTTGCCTTCATCAGATACATGGGAGGAATTGATAAGATTACTGTTGAACCAAAGTCAATAATCACGATTTTTTCTTCAACAAACAGTTTGAATCTCATACACAGCAGGACAAAGACACATCAGCAGGTATGAAGACAGAGGCTGAGCCAGCTCAGCACAGGTACTCGGCCACAACAGCAGCATCAGCAGTCACAGGTGATAGGGCCAGGAGGACACAGGAAATAAAAGCTGCACAGACACATCATTTAGCAGTTATGTTAAAGCCGCTCAACCGACTCCGTGAGCCCCAAAGGTCAAAATTGCTCTGACAAGAGTTAAGAGCCTTTATAACTCATTTAAGATTGCAATAACTTCTCATCTGCAAGCCCTGTACGAGTAAAAGAAGATATTTTTCCTCTCAGATGACTCAATGCCTGAGATATTTTGTAATAGACTTCTATATATTTCCCCTCGCATTTGGCAGCAGGGGTTGGACTCCGGATGTAAGAAATCTCTTAATATCTATTCTGTTACTCTTCTATTGTAAATCTTCAGACAACTAATACAAAGGATGATGGGATTTCCAAAAGCATTATGTCTCTTGATGTCTTGCTGGTGTATGGCTGAAAGTTGCAGGATTCCTGTGTATTTCGTGGCTCAATAAGTTTTCTTGTTACTCACTGTTATATGTTTGTTATACTTTCATATGTCATTCATGTTTTTCCATATATCAAATATCTAAATAGCAAGGAAGAAGAATAGTCTCAGATTTAATCATTGATCACCCTGAGCTCAATCTAAACTATTTCAAATGTTTTCTTCAATTATGGTAACGAAAGAGTAATTCTTAAATGCTACCTTTCACACTATATCATCACAGTAATCTATTGTTTCAGGAATTCAAGGTAATGCTCCTAAGTAATAGATTTCTTTCCTACATCCCAGCTCAGTGAAGAATTCTTAAATGCTCTTTACTAGTTGATTTTCATCTCACCTTTACAATTTACAGTTTATTTTATGAAATACATACAGGCCCTATAATTCCAGCTACACTCGAGTCAGGACCTCAAGAAAACAACTGCTATAGACCCCATTGCCCAATGGATTAGTTTCACATGCAGAGAGCACTCTAAAAGATATCAGAATCATCCTCCCATCCAAACATAAAAAACAATCAAACATTCACTTCATAACTAGCCTAAAACTCCACTAGAATAGTGACAAATCATAAAGAGAGAGCCCTCTCTGATTACAGCTTGGCTAGAAGCTGTAATCCAAAGATTGGTTAGTAGTTACCCTGGCCGTATTCCCTTGGGAGTCATAGGGAACAACCTGGGTGATAACAAGGGCCTACCACTACACTTATGGGTTGAGGCATGAAACACAGAACTTTATGTTTAGAGTCGTAACCCACATCAAATACTTGACATGAAGGCACCAGAGGTGGCTTATTCTAATAAGAGGCCAGATGCTGGTCAGTTCAGGACTTTTGGGTCATCAATATATTTCCATGTAACCAAATATGTATGAAAGAAGCTTGACCCAACAAAAGAGTTGGGGATATTTGTGGGGTACACCGATACACCTCACAACTATCAGGTGTACATGCCAACCAATCAGATGACAATGGTTCGTAGGGATATTAGATTCGATAAGGAGAAGGCCATGCGAGTTTCACTTAAGAGGAAGCTTGAGATACATGTGTATGAGGAGCATTTAGCTCCTAAGGTTGAGGGGCCTCAGATTGATGCGGAGCACACACATGCAAAGGTTCCGGGAGCCGATACATCCACTCAGGCAAAGTCTTTTAGATAGAGAAGAAAGCACACTAGAGATTTTGACAAATTGTTGAATGGTGTACGAGACAATGTTGTAGCACCCACTTCTTAGCGCAGACAGAGGAGGTCACCAGAGAGGTACACTGGATATATGGCACTTATGGGTGCATGTGTTATGACAGAGCCATCTTCCTTTCAGGAAGCAGTGCAACAAATGGTTTGGGTTGATGTGATGGTGGAGAAGTATGACTCCATAGTTCAAAACAGTGTTTGGGATGTGGTCCCGAGACCAGAGGACAAGTTAGTAGTGTGCTCCCATTGGATTTACAAGGTAAAGCAAGTTGCAGATGGTAGCATGTAGAAGCATAGGGCCAAATTTCTGGCCTGTGGCTTTTCATAGAGAGAGGGGCTTGACTATGATGAAACCTTTGCTCCTGTTGCAAGGTACTCATCCATAAAATATATATTGGCACTATCAGCACAGATGGGTTGGAAGATCCATCAATTGGATGTGAATATTTCCTTCCTCAATCACATGGTTGAGGAAGAGGTTTACATAGATAAGCCCCGAGGTTTTGAGACCTTTGATCGTGAGTCAGATGTGTGCCAACTCAAGAGAACATTATATGGGTTGAAGCAAGCACCCCATTCTTGGTACACCAAAATAGATATCTACTTCACTGGGTTGGGCTTCACAAAGAGTGAAGTGGATGCAAACTTGTACCACATTATGGTGGAAGGTAAGTTGTCGATCATTGTACTTTATGTTAATGATCTCATACTGATAGGTGATGAGAAGGTCATCAAATCTTGTGAGGAGTACCTTGCAAGAGAGTTTGAGATGAAGGACATGAGGCTCATGCATTACTTTCATGGCATGGAGGTATGGTAGGGAGATGGGGAGTTGAAATACCTTAGGGCAAGTATGGATTAGAAGCCAAGTTACCCTCATCACTAGGGATCCCTGTTATGAAGCTACTCCAAGAAAGTCAAGCTGAGCCAAATGATATGCAAAGGAGGGTGAATCAAATTATATGCTTACAACAAACCAGGGACCAAGTTTATACCAGAGTCCAAATCTTACAAGAAAAACTCAAAAAAGATTTTGATAGAAGCACCAAGGCTGAGGATTTTAACATAGGTGACAAAGTTCTCAAATGGGATTCAAGGAGAGAGAACAAAGGAATGCATGGAAAGTTTGATTCCCTTTGGAGACGACCATTTCTCATCCAAGCAGTGCAAGGAAATAACACCTACTTTCTTGAAAATCTTGATAAAACTGACTTGGATGAAGGTCCTGTCAATGGCAGGATGCTGAAGCACTATTTTGACTACCTTCCATAGATACATCATGCCTGCTCTTATACATAATTTGTTGTATATATATCCTGAAATTTGTTGTATATATTGTTATCCCTAAAAACATGTGAATAGGTTAATTTCAAGAAACATTGCAGATACAAGAAGGAGGCTGAACTGCATCATGGATTTTCAATAGCTCAGTCTACATTTTGAGGAATCCAGGGTGAAAAGCTCCAAAGTTTGAAAAGCGGTAGCCAAAGGGCCAAGGCATACTGACCTGCTGTTCTTGGTCTTTCAAGGAGAAAAACCATCCCCATGTGGAGCCACTGTTGGTTTCCTATACCAATAGGTTTCATATTTCATGATTGGAAAATTCAAGTGCCAAATATGCTCTACTTTGCTGCTACAAAGGTTCCATATTTGCAAGAAAAGACAAGGTGTGTACATGCCTTCATGCCCATTAAAGTTCTGATGGATGACCCAACAGTCTAATCTGGGTCATGCCATGTTTTCAATTTATGTTGTATAATAGAGAAAGAAATATGTCCAAACTGTCTAAATCTTGGCAGATCAGTAGTTAAGCAAAGAAACTAAGGTTCCCAACTGCTTAATCTGGGGCCTTGGAAGAAATAAGGGTAGTGCTAGATAGGAAAGGAAATGCAAAAAAGCCAATGAAAAAGAAAAGGCACATAAGGGGTTTGCAAGTCCAAGTGCACCCACCAAGAAGAAATAAAATATGCTAGGCAAAATAGTTGGGTAGGTAGATGGGGTTGCAGAAATGATGTTCCTCCCAAGATCAACTTTGCTAAGCAAGTACATGCAAAACAACACAGTGGAGCATGTCTAACTCCCCTCTTTCCCTTTGTTTACCACTCATGACTAACACCCCTGCACCAGGTATGTTCATAAGGGAAACTCAAAGCTTTATGGTGGTTCTTATGGTCTTTAGAAGCCACATTTCTTGTGTAAAGTTCTTTTCATTTTGATCTACTCTTTACACTAAGTTGTTTTCAAGAAAACTTAGTAATATTGGTCTTCATTCACATTTTCCCCCATATTAACCTCTAACTCTATTATCTAGCTCCCTATGCTCCACCTCCCCTATTATTATAACACCATGGTGTATAAACCCTAAACAAGTATAAATATCCCCTCCTTGGCATTATAGCCATATGTTCCACTACCAGGGCATTGGATTAACATCTGGTTAAGCTCAAGAACCCAAGCCTAACCCCTTTTCTCTATCAAAACCTACCCACCTAGCCAACTCTCCAGTTTTGCCTAAAAAACCCTCGAGAAAACCCTTTTGGACACCCTTATACCACTAAAAGGCAAAAAATTTGATGAAACCTACCTTCCCCACCTTATCCTAAGGTCGGGAGCCAATATGCGCCTTTTTCATATAAATCCATCAAAACCCGCCTATCCTAAGTTTAGCCCCCATATGCCTTATGTGAAAAATTGCATGAAAAACCTTTGTTTGTGCCTTTTCCTAATGTCATCGGGTATATATGATTTTATTAAAGAAAATCATTAAAAACTATGGAAATCTGTTAAATACCCGAAGGGTCCCGCCAAGCACAGTTACCAACAAAAAGATTATTTTAAGCCGCCCGTTGACTTTATCCTCCGTGCAGCTTACGGGCCCGATATCTGTCCGATCAAAGCCTTTTCTGATCGACGGTCATCATAGGTTTCGGAGGGGCCTGACATCTGACAGATAACCAAGATTGACTTTATCCTCCGTGCATATTCCCTGCCCGACAGCCGTCAGATCTTGCACCTGAAATCCAACGGTCCTCGTGGATTTCGGAAGGGCCCCAATGTCCGACAGATATCGTCCGATATCTGTCAGACGATGATGTCACGCGGGGACACGCGTAGCTCCCAAATTCCGTCGGAGCCCCCTCTGACAGATTCCTTGCCGTGCAGGAGGGGGCCTGATATGACGACACCTATCTGCCCGCGTCACCATCCTATTTTCGCCTATGTCAGCGCCACGACCGCGCGCCTTGTCCTCCATTCGTCCACCTGGTCACCACCTCGTCACCCCCGTGGACCGGTCTCAGGCCGCCACGTCACCTGATGACGTCATCCGACCCAGACCCACTTGCTGACGTCATGCTGACGTCATTCAAAAAGCGCGCCAATAAGCCAAAAAGCCATATTTTCACGATTTTACGTGTTTTTTGGCACTTTTCACAAAAACACCTCTGCTTTCTCTGCATGCACGTTACGACGAGCAATTCGCCAACGAAGACCAGACCAACCACAGACCGTCAAGGCGTGCGCCCAACTGCTGTTCAAAACCCAAGGAACTCCATTAAACAGGTATTTGTCCGAGAAATTCCCTGCAACCTGGTTTATTTCTCTGTAAAATCTAAAATACACCTGAGCACGGCTGAAACTTGAGAAATTATTGTAATACCAAGCACACCCAGCTTCCACGTGAATAATTGACGGTCAAATCTAACTGGCAGAGCCATTTCGCACTGAATTCTTAATATAAACCCTTCTCCGTTCACGCCGTCGTGAACCACAATCCATAACCTGTTCCTAATTATCAAGGAGAGGTCTGCTAAACACGGTGAACAGCCCTCACAGAGTGCCAAACAATATTTCAATTGCTGTGAACCTGTCTTGCAACCCTGCATTCCTCTAAAAATCTTCTTTCTCAGATAACACGTTCATTATTCATCAAATAGCATTCAAACAAGCATGGAAACTCCCAAGGCATCAGTAGCCCTCAATGTTACTCCCCTGAATGCGCCCCGAGAGAGATGGAATGGCAAGATTTGGCAGACCTAGATTACTAAATCTCAGAGGATAGTCCATCCAAATGCAAGTTCCACATTCACCTGTTAAATGAGCTCAGAGCTAAGCACAAGGATGGAACAGATATTCTAGGCATTTGGGAGTCCTCCCTCCCAATATTCAAGCTGCCTCAGGTCAACCAGTTCCCTGACCTGATTCACCTCTGTGCTGTCTGCTATGACCCCATGCAGAGGGCTGTGCTCAAATCTGAAGGTGCAGTAGTGTTTTATACAACCCCTGAGGCCATCAGATAAATGCTCCAGTTTAAAACCCAGAAGAAGTTGGTTCCCTTGTCCCTACTTGACCTGATCAACCAAGGAGCCAAGGTACTGACAGAAGCACAGATCCTAAAGCTGAATCAGTTGTTTATCACAAACTCTGACACAGTGATGCACCCTCCCATTTTTTATGGC
>APFE030875210.1:1082-37199 GCA_000404065.3 Pinus taeda
CCAAAACCTGACCCTAGAAGATGAAACGCCAAATTGTGGGCCCCGTTTTTGGGTAAGTTGGTACATCAACTTCCCGGGGTCACGAATTGGTCGTATTATCTCCATTTGATGCGCATGATAGCTCATTGGCGTTGCAAAGATCTCTCCGAGGACTACGATGGAAAAGACGATTTTTAGACAGAAAAATCGCTAGTGGTAGATTTCCCAAAAAACGTCGTTTAGGGCCTCAAAACGGCCTCCGGAAGTTTAGGACCAGAAAAAATGCTAAAAATAGTAAATTGTTCTATAATTAAGGAAACTAAAAAAACTGAAAGAAGCACTAAAGGGGATCCAAGTGGAATTAGCGGGTGGTCCCCAATATCCACCTGGATCAAAAGGTAAGGAAGTTGAGGATGCAGATGTTTTGAGTAAGTACCCAGTTATACAACAGATATTTCAAAGTTTCCACCTCACATGGAAATAGATGTTTCTATTGAGTTGGTGGTAGGGGAAGCTCCTACATCAAAGGAACCTTACAGGTTGGGTACACCTGAGTTGGTAGAGTTGAAGTTGTAGTTGAAGGAAATGTTGAACAAGGGATACATTAGGCCAAGTGTATCACCATGGGGTGCACAAGTACAGTTTGTGAAGAGGAAAGATGGTACTCTCAAGCTATGCAATGATTACAACCAGTTGAACAAAGTGACCATCAAGAACAGGTATCCACTGCAAGGATTGATGACTTGTTCAATTAGTTGAAGGGATAAACAATGTTCTCGAAGATTGATTTGAGATCTGGATATCATCAGGCACGCATTAAATAGGGGGACATCTACAAGACAACTTTCTAGACTAGGTATGGGAATTATGAGTTTGTTGTAGCTCCATTTGATTTAACTATTTCTTCATCTACCTTTATGTGGTTGATGAATATTGTGTTGCATTCATATATATACAAGCTTGTTATGTGTTCATTGATGATATATTGGCATATTCAAAAAATGAAGAAGAGCATGTCGAGCATTTAGTAGAAATGATCAAATTGTTGAGAGAGAATTAGTTGTATGCTAAGCTCAACAAGTGTAGTTTCTTTCAGACTAAGGTACACTACTTGGGACATGTGGTTTCCAAGGATGGCATAGCAGTGGACCCAGAGAAGGTAAGAACTATCATGGAGTGGACAACTCGCAAGAATGTGGATGAGGTGAGATCATGGGGTTAGCAAGTTGTTACAAGAGGCTCATCAATAAATTCTCGCAGATTGGTTGTCCCATCACATCATTGCAGAGGAAAGGTAAGAGGTTTGAATGGACAAAGGAGTTTGTGACTAGTTTTGAGTAGCTCAAGTAGTGGTTGACACATGAACCAGTGTTAAATATTACATATCTAGACAAAGAGTTTGTAGTATCTACATATACTTGCAAGAGAAGACTTGGTGGCGTCCTTATGCAGGATGGACAGGTGGTATGATATGAGTCACGAAAAATAAATGAGCATGAGAAGAACTACGCAACGCATGATCTTGACTTGGTATCGATCATACATGAATTGAAGATGTGGAGGCATTATCTTCTTGGTAGGAGGTTTGTATGGATGAGTGATCACAGTGGGTTGTGGTATCTATTTGACCAACTGAATCTTAATGGTAGGCAAGCCCGGTGGTTGGCCACGATCAGTGAGTTCTATTTTGAGATTAGTTATATCAAAGGTAAATAGAACAGTGGAATATTCTCTTAGTAGGTGAATACAGGTAAATCACATAAAATTTATGAGCTCCTATGGGATAGATTTACAAGATAGGATCTTACAGGAAGGTCAGCATGATGTCAGTATATGGAGATTATACATAGGTTGCAGAAGAGTTCGGGTACATGTATAGGTAGTGATACAGGTATGGGTAAAGGAAGTGGTATAGGTATAGGTACAGATGTAGGTGCACGAGATGTGGACTATCATCTCATGACAAATGGATTGGTTAGATTTAGGGACAAGATATATGTGCCAGATGGTAGTGAGCTCAAGAATATGATCCTGAGGGAGTTTCATGTGAAACCATATTCAGATCACCTAATTTGTTAGAAGACGCTGACAATAGTGAAGAAATTCTATTATTGGTTGAACTTGAAGAGAGATGTAGTAGAGTTTGTGGCTAAGTGCTTCGATTGTTAGCAAGTGCAGGCATTGTGTAAGCATCCAGGTGGACTGCTACAGCCAATTTTGATTCCATTGTGGAAATGGGAGGTCATTTCCATGGACTTTTTCACAAGTTTGTCGAGGGAAGTGAGACAACATGATTCCATCATGGTAGTGGCAGACAGGTTGACGATGGTAGTGCACTTCATTCCAATGAAGTCTACATTCTCAACAAGTGATGTAGCATAGGTCTTCATTAAGGACGTGGTTATATTGCGTGGAATTCCAACAGGGATGCAGAGTTCACTTCCAACCTTTGGAAGGAGTTATTTGCAGGTTTGGGCATAGATTTTCCTTTAGTACAACTTATCATCCGCAAGCAAATGGACAAACTGAGAGGGTCAATAGGATATTGGAGGACATGTTCAGGATGTACATGATGCATCAACATCAAAAATGGGAATAGTATCTTCCACTGGTAGAGTTCACTTACAACAATGGGTATCAAGAATCTTTGAAGATGAGTTTGTTTGAGGCATGGTATGGGCAGCGTTATAATACTCCCATCAGTTAGAGTGACCCAATTAATAGGGTGTTGATTGTAATAGACATGTTGGAAGACATGGAGTGGGAAATGCAGGTCATCACAAAGAATTTGAAAAGAACACAGGATAGATAGAAGAGTTATGAAGATCATAGTAGGGTTTTTAAGGAGTTTCAAGTTGGGAAAAAGTGGACTTGCGCATCAAACCAAAGAAGAGCACCTCACGGATTGGATCATGTGCCAAGCTAGCACACTGGTTTTGTGGACATTTCAGGATTATTGAGAGGATTCGACCAGTACCCTATCGACTTGCACTGCCTCTGACAGTGAAATTCCATGATTTTTTCCATGTGTAATTGCTTAAGAAGTATGATAAATATATTGATCATGTGATTAACTGGTCTATATTGTAGGTGGAGCCAGAAGGAGAATTCTAGTCGAAACCGCAGTTCATATTACCAAGAAATATCCTCATGTTATGGAACTGAGCGATCGAACAGGTTAAATTGAAATGGAAGCACTTTGGGCCCGATGAAGCTACATGGGAGATGGCGGATCAGATGTAGGCTATGTATCCTTACTTATTCGCTTGTTGAGAAGATGTTTTGGTACATGTATATGGTATATGTATATGGTATATGTTCTGGTGATGTTTGGTATATGTACATATGTATATTGATGTAAATACTACCATGAGATATGTTATAAAGCTCCAATAAGCAGTATGAGTGTCATGTAATTATAATGTTATACTTGCTATGTTGTCATATTGGTTTTCTTTTCAGCAGGATGATCATTGTAAATACTGCAATGAGCTAATTTATAAATCTCCATGGGGAGTATGTTTTGCTTACAATAGCCTTGATGGTTGTAGGTTTTGTTGAACACCAAGAAGGGTTTTCCCCCAAGGGGGAGGGTTCTGTAATAGCCCTGGTGAAAAATCCATGTAATAAAAGTGAATAAAGGAAAAATAAAAACCACAGTTGATGGAATACTTATTTCAAGCATAATGTTGGGAAAAAACATAGTGATGGGGATCACTTGTGGTTGATTGATGGCTGCAAAAATTGACAAACGCAATGGCAAAGGCTCTGGAAATGTAGAGTGGAATTTTGGCACATTTATTTATGAAAATAATGGAAATTAGGAGAAAAGGTAGGTGAAAGGTCACGGGTTGCATGTGATGAGGAAAATGAAGGAAACTAATGGAAAATGAAGAAAATAGAGGCCTCATTAATAAAAAGGCTTCTAAGGATCAGTTCATAAAATTTGGTTAGTTTAGTTTTGGAGCTCTCTCTATTCTCTCTCTCTCATACTCTTGGATCACTCTTTGAGAGTGTGGCATACTTGGAGTTTTGGAGAAAGAAGACAAAGGAAGAGCAAGAAAGCGCAATAGGACATCGGGATCATCAAATACAATGGATTTTTCTTGCACATACTGAGTCCAATGTATGTTTTCCTCACTATTTTTGCATGCATGGCATATGCATGTGGTTTATTGGTCATGATTTGTCACTAGCATGGAGGATTTCCTATATTGACAGTGGATTTTCCTAGCCCTACCATTTCTTAGATAGATATGGTGTTCTGGGTTCATTTCGTTATTTTATGGTTCGTTCTCATGTTTCCTTGCTTGGGTTGAGTTACTAGTTCCTGGAGCCTTGGCTGGACAAATGCTCTGGATCCTTGTAACAACTTGGGTTGAGTTATTAGTCCTAGATCCTTAGTTGGACAAATGTTATGGAGCCATTGTTGGGTTGAGTTACTAGTCTTAGAGCCTTGGTTGGACAAACACTCTAGAGCCCGTCGGCGGCTGTGGGTTGAGTTACTAGTCCTGGAGCCTTGGTTGGCACAAACTCTGGAGACCTAGAAGGCTTGGTTAGAGACTGATCTGATGATAGTTTTGTGATGTCCTACTGTGAGGTGGAATCACTGTTTGATGGGTTGAGGTGGTTTGGCCTTTGGAAACCCTGGATGTTTTTTGATTGGTGTGTTTTATGAGATCCCACATTCATGCTTGGAATATGGCACGGGGCTGACTGGTTAAAGAGATATTTTTCTCAGCCATATCTACGGTCGGGTGGTTCGTGAAAGTCCCACAACTAGTTGGCTTTTGCATCATAATATGAGGTTATTTCTCCTTGTTATCTCATTAATATTATACTGTTTTATATGTAGATGATATGATTGTGATTTCCTTCGTATTTCTGTTTCTATTATGTTGATTATCAATACGTATTATGGTAGTGGCTATTTATGGCTCTCATCATTTTTTTACTTGTAAATGAATGAAAAATGTATCTATAGCCTAATGGATGAAACTGCACCGAATGTGTTGAGGCATCAATGCTTCTTAGCAATTTTCAGAAGAGTATAAGACCCCTATGCTTGGATCTATTGCTTAAACCTGTAGATTACATATTTGTGACATGTTTGACGAAATTCCTGTCATGGCTAGTAGGGCTCCAATCAAGTCCTTATTCAAGTAATTGTATTTGTATGATTTTTTTGTGGTTATCTTTCATTCCTGAAGGTGTCATTGAGTTATGGGCGATGACCTGTGCTATGGGCTTGAAAAAGTGGCTCAAATCTCAGGGACATAGGAACAACATTGGGAAAAAAATTCCCTCGACGCATGCATATCCATGCGATGGGAGTGTTCAGGTCCTCCTGGATGCATGCTTGTCCATATCAAGGGATCATCCCTGGGTTTAATGGTCTAAAAATTCAGTTGGTCTCAGGGGTTGGTTACTTGAGTGGTTGGATTAGCTCTTGGGAGTCATGTTGGTGATGTGGAAGGTATGTATGGTGTGGTTCCATTAGTTTCACTTCCTTAATGTGACTTAGGAAGTTGAATCATATCAAAGTAACCTCTCATCACCTACTTACCCGAGTTGGCCGGTTACTTAGGTAGATGTGGGAGGAGGGTGTTACAGTACATACATACATACATACATACATACACGCATACATATAGATATGTGTGTGTGTATACATACATACATACATACATACATACACACATATATATAAATATGTGTGTGTGTGTGTGTGTGTGTGTGTACACACACACACGATACGCCATGGGTTAATGGTGGAAGTAGAATAAGGTGAGGTATAGTGGTATGCCATATGGTAGAGTACTGGCATGCTACGTAGGCATCACATGGGGCCCCACGTGGGTATCGTGTGATGGAAAAAGATATGACTCTTTCAAATTAGTGAAACTTCAGAGGATCATAACTTGAAATTTTGTAGTCCAAATTGGCAAAATTTTATATCGATGGAATTATCATGACGAGACAAACACAATGATATTATTCATTGAATTTTTTAAGAAGTTGAAAAATATAAAAAATTTTAGACCCCATTTCCATAACACTACCTTAGATCTTGAATCAACATAGTAACTGCCTCCTATCCTCGGTTGGGGCAGGGTTTAGGAGGGGGTATGTTACATCCTAGTACACCAATTAATATATCTCATAATAATTGTTAGACACATTGTGTCTTCTTCTTTATGAAAAAAATATGTACATGAAAATACAAAACCCTTAAAACCAATTATGTCTTGAGCAAAGTTTGTAATACCAATTATGTCTTGAATAAAATTTGTGCGTAATTATATGTTATATTCTTCACATATGACAAATTTTTTTTGGAAATATCAATTAGCTTTCCAATATAATAATTATACAATTATATAGCTAATTTTGTTATGTGTATAATTAAGTACAAATTCCTACTCTTTCAACCCAACTAAGTATTTTGAGTCTCTTTTAATGCTTTTCATTTTGAAGAGGATAAGATAACCTCTATATATATCCTTCCTTCCTTTTCTATGAACATTTTTACAAAAAATATTATGGAATTATAAGAGATATTAAAAACTTAGATATATATATATATTTCCTTTATATTGACTATCCAAATATACAAATAATTATCATTTTCATTTCTTAAATTTATGATTAATAAAATTGATTAGTAATTATTTATTTGTAGTATACACTAAAAAAATCGAAAAAACACTAAATAAATATTATTATCTATCAACATTTGGTTATGCTATACAACTACAACGTTCACCTATAACCTTCAATCCCAAATATGTAAAACTCAAGATTAAAATTTACTTTCCAAGATGAAGGATTACAAAACACATTAATGTGGTAATGACATTATTAACATTCTTGTCGAAGCCATGCAACATACTAATCATTGCCAACATTCTAGGTGGTAGGACCATAAACTATACAATTGGAGTAAGGAGTAGATTGTACCATCAAAATTGTATTCATCCTTTCCTCATATCATACCTATGATTTTCACGGTATGTATATTATAGGAATATTGATGCACCTATTGGTATCCAATAACATATCATTAGAAGAGTAAATACCCATGATATGGAAGGGTTGGACCCAAGTAAAACATTGAAAAATATAAAAACATATAAATCAATATTGTTAAGGATGTGAAATCATGCAAGATTCAACTTGTGTAACACCTCACGATGCACATTTATACTATGCACGATTTTTATTTGTATTGGGGGGTGCCATTATTTCTGATGGATGGTTGATTTTTCACTTATTATATTATTTCTAACCATTCCTCACTAGTATCATCCCCATGGATGATGGTTGAGTTTTGTTAGGTGGCTAGTAATTGATGCATCATACTTATGAGACAAGTGAAGTGTTTTTCCTTAAATAAATATTATTTATCTTTATACTATGTTTTGTTTATCCTCTATATAGAATTAATTGGTTTATATTATTAAATGGACTCCTCTCTCAGATGATGCCATGCTAGAAGTTTACTTTCCTAGAGACATATGTATGACTTGATGAATATACCTTGGTGGCCTATTATGATGGTTTTGGATAATTAATCATGATATTTCGGAGTAGGGATGATTTACTATTCACTTATTATATTATTTCTAATCATTTCTCACTAGTATCATCCCCTCCCCCATGGATGATGGTTGAGTTTTCTTAGATGGCTAGTCATTGATGGAGCATACTTATGAGACAAGTGAAGTGTTTTTCCTTTAATAATTATTATTTATATTTATACTATGGGTTGGATATCCTCTATATAGGATTAACTAGTTTATAATTTTAATTGGACTCCTCTATGAGATGATGTTATATTAGAAGTTTACTTTCCTAAAGATATACGTATGACCTGATGAATATACCCTCGGTGGCCTATTATGAGGTAACCCTTATTTCATATTACGTTAATACGATACAAGTGTTATGATGTGTTGATGTTTTATATTGACTAATAGGATATGGTTTTATGGACTCACCATCCCCTTGTCTTTGCTTCTAAGAAGGATGGAGTATAGTTGACCTAGACACATATGTGGATGCTTTTGGAGTATAGCGTATACTTTTGGATAATTAATCATGATATTTTAAGAAACATTGTTATTAATTATTTCTCTTTAGAAAATTTGATCCTTCATAGATAGTTAATGTAACATGTCCTTATTATTCCCTACCCTCGAAGCTGGCAAGGACTATAGTAAATGGGTGGCCTTTGCTATTAGTACCCACACGAATACCAACGACCAAAACTTTGTCTTTGGCTAAAGTGTGTAGCAAGTTATATTGTTATTTTTTTAACGAAATTTTATATTAGGCACATTTTATACTAACCAAAGTTTCAGTTCACCATCTTATTTGGCCTCTTCCTGAGTTCAGGGAAGAGGTCAGAGGCGCACAATGACATTAGGATAAGAGAAATGGCATCAGAATAAGAGCATGTATTTATATACATTCTGCTGAAATGAATTAATGCTGACATTAATTGATATACATTTAATGTTAAGTTATAAACTTTATAAAAAAAAAAATTATGTTTATTATAAACTTTTCCAAGTTGACATCTGGGTTTATGGGCTTTGCCCAACAAGCTGCCATATGTTATAGCTGGCACAGGAATATGTTCTACCTAGCGCAACTCCAACAAGATTCCACAAAGACCTCTCATATTGGATTACATTTTGCATATATTTAAAATTCTCGTCCTCTGTCCTTTGTCGATTCCTGTGTTCTCTGTTGATTCCTCCAATCCAAAATCTAGTCCCATTCGGGAGGAATGGATTCCCAAATGTGTCTGGGACTGTCGACTCCAATCCCATTCTGGACTATTGATTCCCTCGCATATAAAGAAAATGTGTATGTCATTGTTCGACTTCAACCGCTCACGTAAACTCCAAAACCCAAATATAGTGTTTCAAATCCATTGTAAGGACACTCAGGTAAACTCCAAAACTCGACTGTAATGTCACAAATCCATTGTAAGGACATTGCATTGCATTTTAGAGCTTAGGATAATGTCACCAAAAGAATCTTTGAAGCTCTTGAAATGCTCAATTTCGCTCTAGATCTAAGAACAACAGATTAGATTGCTTACATGTATGCTCAATTTCGCTCTATATCTATGCTAAATTTCGCTAGAGATCTAAGAACAAAAGATTAGATTGCTTACATTTATGCAGTCTCTAGTGCTATTTTATAATGTCAGTGAGATAAATGCAATTCTGATATTTTCGTATGATGTGTCTATATATTGTGAATGTATGGATGCATCCTTCATAATCAAACAAAAGGTAGGCACTTTCCATAAATAAATGAAGCACACATACCCTTATACTTACCAGAACAAGGACAGGGCAGGAGGCAGAGCCCTCGGAACCAAAGAGTAGGCCATGCGGTGAAGCCCTTAGAACCTTTGATAGATGTGAAGATACATGGAAAATCCTTCTTTATCCTTAACGAGCTTTGGTTTTGGTCCATTATCATTCTCGCATGGTTGCTTCCCCATATATGTTTCCTTGTCTCACATAAATACTTTCCCATATATGTTTCCTTGTGCTGCACATTTCCGTGTCTCGCATAGGTTAGGAGGCTAAAAAATATCGCCCAAACAAAGGTGTATCATTATTCATGTAGCATTGAACACCATTTAAGCTAGTCTTGTAATAATTCATTAGAATTAGTATTATATTTTACCTAGAAGTTTGCTTTTATGCTCCCAATTCTCCCAATTTCTTGCAACCCTAGCAGGCAAAAAGAAAAACTATCTTCGATATTGCAAAGGGAAATTAAGGCGGAAAAAGTTATTTGCTCTAGAGCACCAAGCAATAAGAACCCAAAGGGAACTGAGAGTGATATAGAGGAGAGACGAATACGAGACTACCATTAGTTTACCTCAAATCATCATGAAATATATGAGAAAATAATCTCGTTAGTAAAGAAAATAGAAAATCTTAAATTGACTGAGGGGAAGAAATAACAGCTCTTTCAGGACCTGAATTATTACCAGAGCTAGCTCGATTTAGAATATGTAATTGTATAGTCTTCTCGATTGAGGGTTAGAAATACAAGGACAAGTTACTATATCCTTCCCTCAATTACTGAGCTCAGGGACTTGGTAAGCTGTCACCGATATAAATATCTATCTATTGCTCATCAGGTACTTGAGCCACAAGAGTCCAACATTTCCTCTTTTTTCTTTCTTCTTGGAAGGAGAGATATATTATTCTTCTATTTCTTTATTTATGAAGCCTTCTTTCAGGTGGTCGTATGGCATTCCCGTTACTAAAGCTGTTGAAAGTGGGTGGGCTGCATGAACCGAGCATGCTATTGAAAGTGGGTGGGCTATAATAACTGAGCTTGTTTTCTGCTAAGAGAGCAGGTGGTGGTATTGCCTCCCAAGTTGCTAGAAGCAGTCTGGTTGTATGACCTAGGCGTCTCTCCACTTCGATAACACAAAATAGACCAAAACTTATGTTATGGCCACTCGATTAACAAGGAAAAACATGAATTTACTAAATATATGATATTTACTTAGTTTACCATGTGTGACCAGTTGTTTGTGCAAAAGCAATATGGTTGTATGACCTGGGCATCTCTTCACTTTGATAGCACAAAATGGACCAAAACTTATGTTATGACCACTCATGAATTTACTAAATATATGATATTTATTTAGTTTACCATGTGTGACCAATTGTTCTTGGAGGGAATTTTCCCATTTTCATAGTATAAACATTGCTTTGCAAATTTCTCTCACATTTATCCATTTCATCTCCTATCTCAACCCATCTCAATGTCTTTTCTCTCACGTTGATCCATTTCAACTTTGATCTCGTCCCATCTCAATGTCTATAGTGCATCTCTTAATAATGTGTTACGAATCTGGAGATACAAGAAACCAGACAAATGAGTACCATAAAAGTGTTTTAAACTGGGTACCCAATTTATATGTTTGTAAACTAGGATATATACTTTAACTTCCAGAGGGGTTTTATATGTTTGTAAACTGGGATATCTATTTTTACTTCCATAGGGGTTTTAGGTAAACTTGGAATGTAGCTTTAGTAAGTATTTCAAAATGGATATTCATGTAATGTCTAAGTATCTATCTGCTCCTTCGTTTTAATGCTTAAATGAATTATGAAATAAGGTAGGAAGCATGGTTTGTGTGAAACAAGATCTCTTAAATTTGTAGCACTTTTAAATTACTTTCATTTGAATTATGAAATAAGGTTGGTGCGAGAGGGTTCAAAATACAATTATTTGAATGTTATGGTTTCTTTTATGAAATAAGGTTGTTGGGAAAGGGTCCCAAGTTCAATTCTCTAAATGCTCCTTACGTTTCATCAATTAAATGAATTATAAAATAAGGTTGGTGCAAGAGGGTCCTGAATTCAATTCTTGGAATTCTCGTTCACTTCATCGACTAATGAATCATGAAAGAAGGGAAGATGTCATTTATTTTTATTATTAAGCATTATATCAAATTAAATTTATGTTTAATGAAATTAAAATTGTGCTTGCATGGACACTCGCTTCTGCTTGATCGGGATGCTGAGATAAAACTTTTGAAACTTCTCTAGCACTAAAAATTCTATGATATTATATTATATTAAGGGTAAAGCTAAACCTTCAAACATGAAAATTCTCACAGTAAAAAATCTATGATATTATATTATCAGGGAAAAAACAAAGCATTACTAGGATGGTGACAGTTGATGAATTATTCAAGTTTCTATATGCCAAACAGTGAAAACATGTGTTATATGCCAAACAATGAAAACATGTGCTAGTTAATGAATTATTCAAGTTTCTATATGCATAACACTGAAAACATGACACTACTAATGTTTTCTTAATTTTAAATTATAAAATCTAATTCAAGGGATGTCACGGTGCATCTTTCCTCCATTTAATTTCAGTGGACAAGCATTTAGGCTGGTCATAGTAGTCTTTCCCATTACAGTTGCAATAGAGACTATCTGACCGTGAGGCTACTGCATATTAACATAATGATTTGATTCGTCTACCATCCTATCCTACACCATGTGTTTATGAATGAAACATATGTGAATGATGCTTAGTGTTACAATATTATTTTTTTAAGAGAACTTCTAATTTTGATTCAAACTACACGATGGATTCTCATATGGTGTAATTAAGATATAAAAGTCTTTTACAATAGCATTGATTGTGATATTTAGTCTTGGTGGATATGAAATCTAATCTTATTAGTTCTTAACTAACTTAGGAATTCAGAGAAATAATTTAACTAAATAGCTTATATAATCAACATTGCATAAATGAGAGTGACTCTGGTATTACCTTTAGATTCCTACAAAATTTCTTTCTGTTGGATCGTTGGAACTGCCCTTTGAACTACCCACAAAAAATCACTGCATTTCTTTCTATTGAATCCTCAGAATTACCTTTTGAACTACCCACAGAAAATCACAGATTGAATTACCTTTTGAACTACTCACAGAAAATCACAGATTGTATAGGGCCAGCACATGGGGGTTACTTAGAAAATTGTTATTACTCTTTTAAATGGTACTACCTTAGCTACAGGTGGTGGTACCTCAGGTAATTCCTTTGCCTTAGTAGTCGTACTACCTAAGCTACAGGGGGTGGTACCTCGGGTAATTCCTTTGCCTTAGTAGTCGCCTTTGCTTATGGCACATTTGTATCCGTTGTTATCTTCTTAGATAATTATGCTAAGGAAATAGGTCTGGTGGGTATGGAACTACTATATATGCATCTGGTTAACAAAGATCGGAACTGGGTCAACGAAGACCTTAGCCTCTGTTCCCTCGACTTTAGCTTTTGGATAAACTACCCCTATTTTGAAAAAATTTAGAAACCAAATATATATTTTTTCGACCTAGATATGCCGCTATATATGCTTCAATGCTTCTCCTATGATTGCCTTAGCTGCAAGGCTTGATTAGCTATCATTGGATCTTTATCTTGATCTTTAGCTACCATCTATATTGTTTGTGGATTTGTTGAGAGTTGGAATCTAAAATGTATGCATAAGGCTCAATAGTTGGTCTCAGATCGATCAATCAATGCATCGAAAGATCCATCCAACATTGTATCTTGTTATATTCTGTGCCACTTCATGTGGTACCTCAAGACGCCAATTCAAGTTCGTAGCGTTGTAAGGCTCCCTCTCTTCCGAAACCACTATGAATACCTGTTGTAACTGTCAATTTGATGTCGTTTAAAGGATGAAGACCTATTGTAACTGTCCATTCTATGTCGTTCAAAGGTTGGGGGATAAAGAGGTAAGGTAGCACCACTAGACTTTTAGGGTCTCTGAACATCACTAGCTCATACCCCAAGGCAATGTTGGTTGGGCCACTCAAGACAGGGACTTGCTACCCTGCAACCCCTTGCTATATTATGATTTATGATGTATAAATGTGTTTGATAACTTACCATTGAGTTGCTTTGTATTATAATTACCGATGTATAAATTTCTTCGATATATTGCCATTGACTTGTTTCATATCATGATTTATAATGTGTACATGTGTTTGATACCATTCCATTAGTATGGTTAATATTATGATTTATAATGCATAAAAACGTCTAATGTGTTGTTACGGTGTGGGTTGATGCCTTATAATGTCATATTCCATATCAATGATTATGATAATTTAATTGTATAGACATTGGCATATTGGATGGAAAAACCTATTGTAGGTTGATGTTTTGTTGGATAAAGGGTAAATGCACTCAAAGGAATGGGTCTTCTCTCAATGAGGATGACTACCTAAAATAGTGCTAAGGAAGCTTGAAAAATTAGTAAAAGTTGTGGAAATGGCCTTTGAAATTAAATTGAATAAACGGTAAGAAGGGAGGGTTATATTTCACTTTTTTCAAGTTTTGGACAGTTGTAAATTTAACCTCAAGAGAAAATATACCTTTCATCGAAAAGGATAGATCAAGAGACAATTTTGGGAAGATGTTACATTTAGATGGATTATAATTTTTTTGTTCATGATGAAAAGTTGCATGGAGCTTAGTTTTGTTGCTACTCTATGTTATGATATTGGTTTATTGATTATATTTGTGTCTATGTGTGGTCTATTCCAAGAAGTGTCTTGGTTGATTATGTGTATGGGTGTCTACTTACAACATGGAGATGTATTAAAGCTTAATATTTGTAGCTCCTTGTGCATTGGTCACCACTATTTTTTAATTGTGAGTATTGGTTGAAGGTGTGGGAAAGATCATTGTAGAGAAATACACCACTAATGTTGTGGTTGCAATCACCAACTAAATTTCATAGTAAGATCCTTGCTTAAAAGTGTGGAAAAATAACTATTTGGGTTGTGAATGCTAGCTAAAGTGGTACTAAGAAACCTACACACCATAATCATGTAGGATTTGGAGGTAATGTAAGTTCAAGAGCCTCTTCCTCATGCCTTCACTAAAATTGTTTCAATCCTAACATATTTTTTCTTGAGCACCTTTGTGTCAGATTCATTATAGTTCTATGAACCATGTTTCCATTACCACATTAAGCTTGAGAAAAAATTATGGGGCCACACCTCTAAAGGTATTTTCAGTGGTCAATGTTACGGAATGATTTGGTGGTTGCTAGAGGTAGAGCACTGTCAGCAGCCTAGGGTTTCATCACTCTCAGAGACGGCACACTGCTCAGCTCTCAGCACCCTTGATCCATCAACATTGCATTGCTCAGTAGCATAGAACGATAGCTCGCAGTTCCGTTCCAATGGCTTCCCCAATGGGGGAGGACACAGAGCCTCCCCCCATGATGACTTAGATATCAAGGACACTAAATAATCCTGAAAACACCTCTGCACAACATACACAAATAGAACAGCATCATACTAATCTGCTTAATGAACCTCAGGGTACTGCAAAGATACCCCTGGACATGCAGCAAAAGCTTGTGGAAAATGAGGATAAACCCAAAATGACCTCTGCAACCTACAAACCGGTGGTTGTAGAATGGCCTAAGATTGAACTACCTAGTCAGAGAATCAATATCCAGATCCAATCCATGAAAGACCATGCACTTATTGGGAAATTTATAGGGTTTTGGCCCGTGGAGAAAGCCCTACAAGGTTGGATAGCAGCCAAATGGAAACCAAAAGGGCACATTAATCTAAAGCTTGGACCGAAAGGTTTCATCACTGCCATCTTCAACTGTATAGAAGATCGGAACAGGGTCTTAGATAAAAGTCCTTATTTCTTCAATGCAGCGGGACTCTATTTAAGGGACTGGATTGAGAGATTCAACCCGGACAAAGAAGATCTCAGCTCAGCACTTGTCTGGATCCGGCTATATTCTTTGCCGCTGGAATATTGGGATGAGGAATCTTTAAAAGACATAGGAAATGGATTGGGAGAATTCATTAAAGTTGCAGAAGAAACGAAACGCATAAGATATACTTCATATGCCCGCATCTGTGTCTACATCCACCTGAACAAAGCACTACTAGACTCGATAAGTATTTATCATGATGATTTTGAATGGATTCAAACCCTATATTATGAGCATGTTCCTTTCAAATGTTGCAAGTGCCATGCACATGGACATCTATTTCGTGACTGCCCGCTCAATGTCAAGCCCTCCCCCAATACGGCCTCTGGGCATACAGATCAAGAAGGTTTTACTAAAGTAAGCTATCGGAAAAGAACTCATAAAAAACCTACTTCTCAGCCTAATCATGCCCCCGCTAGCAACTCAATCCCCTCAACGAGTAACAATTTCAATATCTTAGCCCATGCTGATCCTTCTGCCTCTGAACCCTCCTTTCCATCCTCTACCCCGGATATCCCTATTCCACCCTCTAAAAACCCCCTACAGGACATGTCTCTGACCCAACACCTAGAGCAACCCCAATCTTCCTTCCCCTCAGCCCCCAACAAAGTTTTGATCTACAAACCTAATAACATGGAAATTGACAACCAGCTGCTCATCCCCAATCTGGCTATGAACATCCCTTTTGATAGCAGTGATCTCAAGCAAATGGATGAAGAACCAGAAAGCATTGATCTAGGAGACTTGGACATTTTCATCCTTGAACAGGCATGTAACCAAAAACAATATGATAAGATTCCAACAAGATAGAAAGTCTAGAAGTCATACTATCCAGAGCACATCAACAAAGATCTCTCGAAATCCAACCTGGAAGTCACTAGGATGGGAAGAACTTATTCAAGGATACTAAGAAAAGAGGGAGAAAGACAGATTTACAATGATCCATCCTCATTGGGGAAATGCTGGTTGAATCTGGTAGATATTCTAAACTCACCAAGTACTACAGGCCTCTCCCCAACTCTAAACCATGAAGCTCATCTCATGGAATCTAAGAGGATTGAATGGCCCAGGGAAATATAGAATGATAAAAAATCTGATTCAGACGGAGAAACCCCACATCTTCTTCATGCAAGAAACCAAATGCAACAGTGCTCTTCTCAATTCCACTCTCTCAAAAGCTTGGAATAGCTGCCACACTAGGGCAGTGGATGCCATAGGAGCCTCGGGCAGTTTAGCAATCGCCTAGAATGCTCAAGCCATTAAACTCACAGATATTCATGCTAATCACCACTTCACACAAGGTAAATTCCACATCATAGGAACCAATGTGCATGGTCATCTCACCAATGTATACTTCCCACAAACTGTTGAAAACAAAATCTCTATCATGGACATGCTATCCTTGCTCAACGCCAACAAATCCCTTCCACTCTCGATCATGGGAGGAGATTTCAACATGATCACCAAATTAGAAGAAAAAACATGAGGAAGAATTAGACTAGAAACTGAAAGTGAGCACTTCAAATAGTTTATACAGAGCAACTGGTTAATCAACTTCCCCAGCAACAACGGAATATTTACCTGGAAAAAAAAAGGTCAGGTACTCATCAGATCGCCTCTCAACTTGATAGATTTTTGATAACTGATAATGCCATTCATCTCAAAGGAGACCTCTCTACCTCCATCCTACCTTATGTAGGGTTGGACCATTGGCCAATCTCACTTCAATGGAAAATACTGAGGGCCTCCACCAAACGACCTTTCCACTTTGAATCTTTCTGGCTGACCCATCCTCAATTTAAAGATCTAGCACAACAAACTTGGAAAAGCTTGACCCCCCCTGCAGGATCCAAAATGTTCCAATTTCAGCAAAAGTTGCAACTCCTAAAAATGCAAATCAAACATTGGAATAAGGCAACCTTCGAAAGCATCTTCCAAGCTCAACAAGCTTTATCCTAAGAGATGGAGAAGCTCCAGCAAACTATCATCAATGAAAGCAGGACTGGCGGCAACAATGAACAGGAAAAGCATATACAGACTAAGATCAACGAAAGGGAGAGATAGGAGGAAATATTATGGAAACAGAAATCCCGAATAAAATGGCTAAAGGAAGCGGAAAGGAACATGAAATTCCTCCATCGCTCTACAATCCAAAGAAGAATGAAAACAACATCACCCACATTCTCAATCAATAGGAAGAAAGACTGGAAAACCACGGGGACATAGAAATAGAACTAATCAGGCACTTCAAATTAGTCCATCAAGAGCCCTCCATCAACAGGAAGCCAACGATTGACAAGATTCTCTCACACATCCCTAAGATGATCACAGATGAGCACAATCATTTGCTTCTCCACCTAGTTACTCTCCAAGAGGTAGACTCTGCTATGAAACAGTTGCAGGAAGGAAAAGCCCTGTGTCCAAATGACTTCACCTCCACCTTTTTCCACCAATTCTAGGAAAATATCCAAGAGGAAGTCTCGCAAGTGGTTGAAGAGTTTAGAATGCTTCATTGGATGCTCCCCTCCCTAAATTCCACTTTCATCACTCTCATTCCCAAGGAGGAGCACTCAAACATGCCCGATAAATTCAGGTTGATAGCCCTATGCAATGTCATCTACAAAATTATCCCCAAAGTAATAGCCTCTCTCCTGAATCTGCTGCTCCCCCTGCTTATCTCGCCAGAACAATCGGGCTACGTGGAAGGAAGGCAAATCATAGATGGGATCATTCTCACCCACAAGATCATACACTCTCTAAAGCATCATAAAAAATCATGTATGCTCCTTAAAATCGATCTCTCCAAAGCCTTTGATAAGCTGAGTTGGACTTACATTTAGTCTATGTTAATAACATTTGGTTTCGCACCTGTATGGGTTAGATGGATCATGAGCTTAATCTCCTCAGCTTTCTTCTCTATCCTGGTCAATGGCATTCCCTCCTCCCCCTTTCAACCTTCTAGAGGCATATGCCAAGGGGATCTCCTCTCCCCTTTTCTCTTTGTTCTTATGGCTGAAGGATTGGGAAGATATATTAAGAAAGCGCTACAATAAAACTAGCTTAAAGGCATATCCCTACACAACTCCATGGCTATAACCCACCAGCAATTTGTGGACGATAATATGTTATTTGGACACCCCTCGATCCAAGAAGCCAAAAAATACAAAGCCCTCCTTGATGATTTCTACGTTGCTTCTAGAGCAAGTATTAATACTGTTAAATCCTAGATTTTCTTTCTCCAAACTCCCACAGCAACTCAATCCTCCATAATCCACATTCCGGGCTTCTCTCTTGTAGTTCTCCCATCCAAGTACCTTGGTGCACCCTTACTAATTCAACCCTCAAACATTCATCTTGGCAACTCCTCCTCGACAAGCTGGAATCCCGTCTCACTTCCTAGACTTTCAGAGCCCTAAATATGGTTAGTAGGCTAATCCTCATCAAATCCACTTTGCAATCTATGCCTCTATATTTGTTTTCTATCTTAGCAGTGCCCAAATGGGTCCTCAAAAAAATCAAAAAACTCCAAAGGAATTTTTTATGGGGTTCTATGAGGCAGAATCGCAAATGGGATTTGGTCAAGTGGGACACTGCTTGCCTCCCAAAAATCCTTGGGGGAATTGGTCTTCGGGACCCTCAGCATAGCAATGCAGTCATGGGCACTCGAATCGGGTGGAAGTGGCTTTCATCCCCAAACACACCTTGGGTGATCCTCTGGAGAGAAAAGTACGCTGATAACAGATCGCATGATGACCTAATCAAGCTAACAAGCACAGATAAAGGTTCTCTAATCTGGGACTCAACCAGACTGCACAGAAATTTGATTCACTAGCACAGTTTCTGGGAGATTAGAAATGGCAATCATGGCCGCTTCTGGATAGACTCCTCGCAACAACGACCCAATCTCCACAGCTTAATCTCCCCTCCTCCAATAGAGGGCGAGGAAGCACACAGCTGGGAAACGGTAAGCCAGTACTGGCTTCCCACCTTAGATCAGGGGTACAGACAATGGCGCAAAGCAGAAGATATTATTAGGAATGGCAGAGAAATAATGCACAAGGAGCTGAACACATAATTGACAAATAGGAGGATCAGATATTTTAAAGAAAAGGACATTCTTCCCTGGGGATACAAACCTCATGGCACCTTTACCACACAAGAGGCATACAATCTAATAATCAACTCTCTAGCTAATAAGGAACCCCTTTGGGATAAAGTGTGGCACCCGAAAATTTGGCCTAAAATATCAACCTTTCTCTAGTTACTTTTCCATAAAAGAATTCTCACCTGGGACAACCTTATAAAAAGAAACTTCTATGGCCCATCAAGATGCCCTAATTGTGAGTAGCAGGAGGAAACTATACTGCACCTCTTGCATTCTTGCACTCTAGCTAACAAACTTTGGGAGAAAACTATTTTCAGATGTCAAAAATATGGCAGAGATAGAGAAGACATCACCAACACCATTCGACAATGGCCCAAAAACCCATACAAGAGTCCCCTGCTCAATGCTCTATGGAGAATACTTCCAGGACCCATCATGTGGACAATCTGGAAGGAAAGGAATCAACATATATTCAGGATCAAGCCACTCCCACAGAAATAATATGGAACACTCTGTGCATCAACTTGCAGGAAACATTGGCACTACATTCTTGGAGCAAGGAGGACTTTCCCACTGAACCACAAGAACGAAATATGTGGATGAATTGGAATCTCAAGACCATCCAAACTCAGGACCCACTTACCAAGTCCATCTCTGCCCAGCAACCTCCCAACAAGTGGTACCCTCCACCCTTTGGGCTTACCCAACTCAACTTTGATGGCGCTTCTAAAGGCAATCCAGGTCAGGCTAGGTTCGGAGGAATCTTCAGGGATTATTCAGGCAATCCCCTATTATTATATATGGGAAATATAGGATGGGACACCAAAAACTCAGTGGAATTGGAGGGATTAAGGGAGATTCCCAAATCCTCATCAACATGGCTCAACAAATCATTCAAGGAACCCCTGCTAACAAACTATCTTACAGCTGGCGTCTTGCAGCTAATCTGCAACACATTGAGCAAATGATAGTAAGCAATAAAGAAATCACATTCAAACACATCAAGAGGAATGGCAACAAAGTGGCCGACCACTTATCCAACCTCGGTGTAATGGACGATAGACCCATCCACAAAGGTCTGGTAGAAATCATAAAAGATGCATCACACCAATAGGAATTCACCAAGCTGCTACAAATGGATGCAACATCCCTAGATGCGGGTGGTAGATAATCATTTATGGTGTATGAGCAGGCAGGTACACCGACGGCCCATCCATATAGCCACTTGTGCCTTCGCTTGTGTGTTCTCAAGGCAAGTTATGGCTCTCAGGCCGACGACATTAACTACCTGGGAATTTCGAAACATTCCCTACAACTCCCAAACTATGGAACAAGAGAATCCTCTTCGCCTCACTCAACCCCTCAATTGCTCCTGTCCTCCCTCCGTCTCTGAATCGAGCCTCCGCACAACCACCAGAAGACACTGTAGACTCTTATGCTGCGTCGACCTAGCCAATGGTATCCATCACTCCCAGTCCCTTCTCTGCCATCTATGGTCTATGATCCTAACTCCTTCCTCTGCTCTGCCTGTGAATTCCATGGATCCCCTCCTTTTTCTTCCCGTGGAGCCTGGTTTGATTCCTGCTCAATCTTCCTACCACTCATAGCAGCCTCTCTCCACTAGACCCATGCAATATTGTCACAGAATGAGGAGCAGGCGTAGAGGCAATCATGGTGGTTCTACGCGTCTCGGGTATCGTCCCCCCTCTGCCTCTTCTTCCCCTTTTGTTTCCCAATCCCCTACCCTCTCCAATCCTCGCTCCCTTGGAAAGTACCCGAACATGGGAAGGGAACATGGAAGAATGGGCATCAGTGGGGCTCGTCACTCTGGAAGCATCCCTCAGCACGTAGCGACCAATGACACCTCCCAACAAGTGCACTTCCAGTATCAAAGCTCCCTGAACAAGCCGCTCATAATGATCACCATCACTGTGGATTTCAGGGAAATCCCTACCTCCAATTCAGAACCTTCGCTCAGCAGGGATGTCAGCGAAGACCCTACTTTCAATTTCGATCCAGGGGAGCCAAGCTCTAGAATTCAGCCAACAGACAAGGATCTCCCTTCAAGCAGCAAACCGCGAACGCTGGAAAGCAAATCCAACAGCAAGGATAAGGACATCGAAATTGAGGACAGTGCAGGTGGCAGACATGCAGAAAACACAGGTTCTGACGCCTATGGGCGGTGTCCGATAGTGGAGGAAGAACCCATAGAGGAAACTAAGCAACAACTTGCCAGGTGACGTGGCAAGCCTTAATCTAGTTTCTGTTCAGTTTTGGCACTTGTCTTTTTGTTTCTTGCATCCTGTCAAGTCTTTTTCTGCCTTATTTTCCTTCTTGGGCATCAAAATTTTGGAATTTTGCTCCCACTGGTTGACTTATAATGGAAAGGTCTAAGTCAAGTTTTGATTTTCATAGTCTTTACTCATATTTTTCGTATTTTGGAACTATAGCCCCTGCGCGGGCAACTGAAACTTTCTTAATTTTGGGCCTGGACTGGTTTCCCCTTCGGGGGTAGTTTTGATCTCAATGTTGGAAGATTAGAATGGTCATTCCACTGACCCAGTACCGCTAAGGTTGGGGCCTCCTTGTACATTATGCCTTTATTAATAGATTAGTTTTACATAGGAAAAAAAGAAGGTATTTTCAGTGGTTGGGTGGAAAATTCAAACTATTAATCTAATTACTTTGAAATTAATGTACATCATACATCTAGTTGCATCAAATCATAAATCAACATCTACACTGAAATCAATGCATCTAGTGAAAACAATCAAATAGGTTTAGAAATCAACATCTACTTTAAATCAAAGCATCTAGCACAAAAAACGAAATAGGATCAGAAATTGACATCTACACTAAAATTAATTTAGTGCAAGCAATCAAATAGGAATAGAAATTAATACTTACATTGAAAATAATGCATCCAGTGCAAGCAATCAAATAGGAGTAGAAATCAACATCTACACATAAATAAATGCATCTACTGTAAGGTGTAAAATAGGATTATAAATCGACATCTACATTGAAATCAATGCATACAGTTCAAGTGATCATATAGGATTATGAATCAATATCGACACTAAAATCAATGCTTCCAATGCAAGCAAACAAATAGGAGTAAAAATCAACATCTACAGTAAAATCAATGCATATAGTATAAGGTATTAAATAGGATTATAAATCGACATCTACACTAAAATCAACGCATCTAGTGCAAGTGAACAATACGATTAGAAATCAATATATACATTGAAACCAATGCATCGAGTGCAAGCAATCAAATAGAAGTAGAAATCAATATCTACACTGAAATCAATGCATCTAGTGTAAGGTATTAAATAGGATTAGAAATTGACATCTACACTTAAATCAATGCATCTAGTGCAAGCAATCAAATAGGATTAGAAATGAAGTACCCATTCTCCAAATCTATCACTATCTCCCTCTCTCTCCCCTTCTTGCTCTCCCCCTCTCACTCTCCCCCTCTTTCCCCTCTCCATATCTATGTCTCCCTATATCTATCTTCCCCTTCTTTCCTTATCTCTATCCTCTCTGTTTCTCTCCTGCATTCCATCTTCATCTCTTCCTTATCACTCCCTCTCTCTCCACCTCTATCTCTCAATGTCTTTGTTCTTCCCTCCCTCACTTTACCCCTCCAAATCCATCTCTCTCTCCCTCCCTCTCTCCTCCTCTCTCCCCGTTCCTCTCTCTCTCTTCCTTCCTCTCTCTCCATGTCTCTCCCACCTCTATGTCTCTCTCCCCCACTCTATTCCCCTTCCATATCAACGTCTCTCTTAAATATTATCCCATTGTATCATATTTAAGAAAGTATCTAAATTTAAAAATATATAATTGGTTGTAAATTATTAAAACTATATTTTGGATCAATCATGCAAATAAAATACAATAAAAAAAAACTTAAAAGAATCATGCACAATCTTTCCTCTATCATTGTTAGTCACTTTTTTTTCTATATTTGCTTAGATCCTTGGTTAAAATGCATATATCCTCAATTTAGTCTCCATGGGAATATTTTTATTACTTATGAGGATGGAGGGTTTAGATATACCTCAAAATTAATTATAATTTTTTTTCTTTTAGATTTAATTAAAAAATGTTATAAAATTAAATTAAAATAAAGTATTTGTAAAATATTTTGATTTTGAAATAAGTTATGGTTTTTGGGAATGTTGTATTGGTAAGCCATGGTATTGGTCCATGGTATCTAAAAGCATATATCCATAACATAATAATCAAAAGCATAGATGGCCCATGGTATTGATAAACGATGGTATTAGCCATGTTATTATGATTTTCTTCCCTCCCCTCCCTCTCTCCCTCCCTCTCTCTATCTTTATCTTTTGGTTATTGGCCTAAGATATTGTAAAAAACCTATTTAGAAGTTAATAATATCCATGGTAAATATTCATGATTAAAAATATTGTTATATTGTAAATATTAAAATTTTATCTGCTTATAAATTAAATTTAAAGATGGTTATGCAATCATTATTTTAATTTATATGGTAAAATGGATGTTAATTTATAAGTAATATTTATATGTTATATATTTTAATGTGATATGTATATTATACTTTTTTTTATCTAAAAAATTGTTCGTAATTTTATTAATAAAAAACAAAGTTACAATATTTAAAAAAATGAATTTAAAGAATATCTCACATCTCACAACTAACGCTCACCCGTCTAATGCTAACACATCTAACCCTCACTCATCCACCTTAAACCGGGTTGTAGAGCACATCTTGGCGCAATAATAATTGCAAGACGCATTGCATCGTCTTCTCGACAAATAAAATATGTACATGAAAATATGAAACCGTTAAACCAATTATGTCTGGAATGAAGTGTGTGTGTAACAAAAATATTAAGGTATGAATATAAATCTAATATTTATTGCATAATTTGACATTATATTACTCACATATGACTATTCTTTTGTTTCAACATATCAATTAGCTTGCCAATTTAATAATTATACAGTTATATAGTTAGTGTCGTTATTTAATGATAATTTCATTCTATATATTGTATAAATGTGCATGGGTTAGTAGTAGTTGTAATAATAACAACAAAATCTAATTTTAAGGTCATAGCTAAGTCATACACTGAATTGATATATGAGACCCATTTTTTATGGGACGAGGGATCCCTCCAACTAATGATTTGAATACTGAAGTCTATCGAGGTGTACATATTCTACCCCTCTATAAATTTGATCATGTGGCCTCTTATGTGGAAACATATCTTCTTAACCACTAGGCCCACGAAGAAAGGTGGTGAGGGGTGTGTGTATGTGTGTAAGTTTCTATTTGTAAATAAAGAAAACAAAGCTACCACAAATTAGAACTCTTCGTTCCCTAAATCTTTGCTCTCATACATACATACATACATACATATATACAATACATACATACATAAAATACATAAACATAACATACATATATAATATATATATATAATATATATATAATATATTATATATATATATATATATATATATATATTTTAAAAGGATCCCTAGTTTAAGTTATCTACCGAATATTTGATTCATCTTTTCTTACTATTTAGACTAACAAGGGTTCTTAATATAAGAGATATGATATACTGCACTCCCAAGGCTCAATCTAACCTAGGGGCACTCTTATTTTCCTTTAGGACAGAATGCATCATTTCTTCCTTAGACTACATCATCACAATTTTTTGAAATATTAATATTCATATTAAACAAAAAACCAAGAGATTATTTACATTTGATGGTTGAGACTCATATTTCCAAAAGTAAGACCTAATTGGATAGTTGAGCTCGACAAAATTAAGGTAATAATAGTCTACTCCTTGTGTAATGAGAAAAATAAAGTATAAACATCCCTATGATACTTTGTGGAGGCATAATATATGTTGGTTTGTGAAATTGGCTTCCCCACCATTTTAGACTCAGAAACTATATTCCCCCCTATTAAAATCACCCACTGAAAAAAAAGGGTTTGCATGTGAATCCATGAACTAACAAGAACTTTTCCCTAAAATATAGGTTCAAACTCTAGGATTTTATGAATGTATAGAACTTGTTAGCACTCCTCAGTGTCCCAAGGCTGAGAAATGAGACCAATGGAGGTAACCCCAAACCAACTTTGCATCTGGTAGCTAGCCCTACCAAATCAAAGAGGGCTCTCTCTATAATCTCACAACCAATGAGTGAGTGTAGAGGAAGATAGATCTTAGGCTAGATATTCAAAGCTCAATAGGGGAACTAGGTCAGGGTTTCAAATGATCAGCTGCAGAGATACAATGGGGAAAGGTAGGTATGATCAATGACATATTGGAGCTATCATTATGGTAGAGGTTTGAAATATGGAAGAATAAAAATGAGCATAAACTTATGAATTCATTTATCAGAAGAAATAACACATAACACGAAAATATGATCAAAACAGAGCATAAGACTTAGGAATTTTGTTAAATGCCTATGAGATAATCACAAGAAAGAATAGATATGGCTATAAGGATAAATATATATCTAATTTGATGATAAACAGAAGAAAAACATTCTCACAAAAGCATACCACAAGAATCCCGAGATAATAGCTGCAATTGCTTGTATTATTCCTCCAAATTGTACACTAGCTCCAAGCCTCTCACTCTCAAATGTCCAACCTCTCTTCTGACTTAGATCCAACTACAAATAGATGAAAAAATACATTTCCCCCTCTTAGCAGTCGAATATAACATCTTAGGAATTGTTTACATAAATGTCTCCAACCATACCAAAAACTACAGAGGTTAAAAACCAACTCTCTGTTTAGACTAAAACCAACTTAATTGACTTTACAGGCATTTATGACCACAAAAATTTACATGAAAATGACCTTAATTATCACTATGACATTCAATTACATCATCAAAACATCTAAGAACTCAAGATACATCAAGTGAAAGTGATTTTGACCCATCAAACATTGAAATTTGACTTCCTGGCAAAAGTGCAGCGTGCCCTTGTAGAAGCGCAACATGCTTTTGTGAAGTCCTTTCTAGTCATTGTTATGTATCCTCAAGATGGATTGAAGGAATGTGAACATAGCCTAGGATGTCTAGAAGACCATTGAACCTTTTGATCCTGCAAAACTCCATCTCCATGACACCTAAAAATTAAATCTCCCAAGGCTAATCTAGAAGTGCGGCGTGGGATCCAAAAAGGAGGCAGAAACATGTAAAATGACCTATTTTTTTACCTTTTCTCCAAAATTATGAGATTACATGGCAAAGAAACTACATGAGTGTGATGTAGGGTTTAAGGGTTATCGATCCATGCAATCCATTTTTTTTTATTTCGATGTCTTGAGAAAAAGCGTAGCATGGCCACGTTGCACTTCTGTACAACTGAATTGCCAGAATTCACCACAAATTCAAAAATTGAGCAAAAATACTCAAAATTGGCTAAAAATTCATCTTTAACATCTCTAAGTGCTAGCTTACACAACTAAAGATGCCTCAGCAAGAAAATAAAAGTTATACTTCTTCTTTAGCTTGATTAGAGTTTTCTTAAGTTTCCTTTTCATGCTTCTAACCCTAATTTTGCAAATCTCATTCCTGGTGAAGTAGTGCCTAGCCATGTGTCTTTGAAGGTTTGTGGCTCTTTTTTCCTTCCTTAGGAGCTCATCCAAGTTCTCATTTTCCTTCTCAAGCAAATATTCTCTATCGTTACCACTTCTTGCAACTGTAGGGTCAACAGGGTCTTTCCGTACTGCTGAAGGAGATGGCTTCTTGTCTTCATCCTGTTGTTTTGAACCAATCACTACTTTTTCTTTGTCCTTTGCCTTGCTGGGTGATGGATTACCTTGTGAAGTATCATGATTCATCAATCTCACCATCAAAAGTATGTTCTCTTGTTTCAAGAAGGCCACCATGTGGTTTTCCTTTGCAAGATCATCTTTGAGCTCTTGTATGTGTGCTTGTTGTCCCTTGATAATTTTTGCATTTGATCTATCTCTATTGTCAAAAATATCTTTCTCATCAGGCATCTCCTCCTCAAATTGTTGCAAGGGTGAGTCAGTTTCATGCCTAGTTGATTGCTCAATTTCTCCTTGAACTTTCTCAACTGTAGTTTTCTTATGCAACTGTTTAGTTTGTAACCTAGTCAGAGGTCTAGGTGTAGACACCTCTTTAGTGATACCAAGGGGAAAAACAAATATTTTCCCCTTCTTGTAGGTCTATGAGATCTCTTCCCTAGGTGTCTTTCTGACTAAAAACTTGCTGGATGAGACAACCTCCTTTTCCTTAGAGGTGTTGATGGAGTGCTATGACTAGTAGGTTGACTAGTGGTAGGCACAAAGGAATTTGATTGCAAGAATGTCTCCCACGAGATATTAACCTATGAAAGTTGATGAAGAAAAATAACCTTGACCAAACCATTATGAAACAAGTTTTCCTTGTGAGCTTTCCCTTTTCTTTGTACCTTTTCAATCATCTTGACTAGGCTTCTGTATAAGTAATGAGGCAAGTTCAGTGGTTTGATGGCAGTGAAATGCATCAGTAGTCTCAAGTGATACTGGTACAGCCTTGAAAATATCCCCGCACATGTAAAATATTTCATGATCATCTGCATTAAAGGAGCATACCTGTCAGGCAATTTTCTGAAGGGAAAATTGTGTGAGGGAACATATTTGTAGTGTGGTTTCAAGAAGATCTTGTAGTTTTCAATGTCCAAATCCATCCCTTTAAACCAGACCTCTCCTTGGTTAGAGATGCCTATGGCTAAAGCTATTTCTTCTACTGATGTGACAAAGTCAATCCCCGCTATGTTGACCTTATACCTCCTGAAATTGGTGGCAAAGAGGCTTGTCAATTTGTTATGGGAACCTGCCTATTGAATCCTTTCACAAAAACCTAGGCAACCCACATCTTCAAAGGATTTCTTCACTAAAGTTGAGGCCATGATCTATTAGACTTGAGTGGGCTCATACCTAGAAACTTGCCCTCCTTTGTTGTACTTTTTCTCCTCATTTTCCATGGTTCTAGTGTGCATGTCGATAAAACCCTAGCTTGATAGGGAGGAAAGATAGGGTATGATTTGGGAAAATAAGGAAAATGGGACAGTTGTGTTGAGGGAAGGGGATGAAGGGGCTAGGGGTTAGGTAAATTTGTAGGAAAATTCTAGGGGATAGGGATTGGTGTTAGGGAGTGTAGGGAGGTGGAATTTCTCGAAAAGAGTGAGGGAAAGGTGGAAAAAAACACCAAAACATAGTCCTAGCCTAGGAATTTGTCAAAAGTGCAACATATTCTAGGGTTTGTAGGAAAATGATGGAGATGAAGGGAAGGGGTGTGGGAAAATTTTAGGGTAGGTATATCAGGTGTGGGTGAGGGTGATAGAGCAGAAAATGTAGGTGTTTCACCACTGAAATGAAGCAAAAACCAATAACATCCAAAAGCACAGCGAAAACCCTAAGAGAGGGATTTCATTACTTGCTGAAGAAAAACTTTCTATGAAAGGTGATGGGAGGTTGTACTTACTTTTTTATGATGCTATAAACCCTGTAGCCTGATGAAATAACCCTATTATGGCTTCCTTTTGTCCCCAATTCCAAAAATGTAGTGTGCTACCAGAAGCGCAATGTGCTAGTGCAGAAGTGCAGCGAGCTGTCTGGCAAAGGCTTAAAGAAGGAAATTTGCAAGTTTTGAAGGCTGATGTGAAGCATAATGGTGGATGAGAACTAAATTAAGATGAAATGAAGTATTTACATTCTTGCGTGTTCCCTTTATGGCTTGAAAGTTGGTTTTTTCTTTGATGATGGCATGACATCATATGCCCCTTTGAGAAATAATGTGATGAGGTAGGGTACTACAGTTTTATTACTTTATTGAGCATAGTTACATCTTCATAAGGAGGAAAATGTACCTTAGAAATCTTTAGAAAACATTTTCCTAATTACTACTCCCTATGATAGTGACTATGGTGATGACATGACTTTTTTACATGACTTTGATGATATAACCTAATGATGACACCAAATGGAATGATAACCAGAATAATGACCAAGACACTCTTTGGATGACCTATCACAAAGAGTGATGATAAGACCATAATAGAATTTATTGACCTTGAGAATAAAAAGAATAGTAATGACCTAGAACTAACCAATAATCAAATTTTATTTGAATTTTATTTAAAACTATAACAATTTGACCTGAGACCCTATCCACCATATTAAAAGAGTACATTTAATCACGGGTAACTCATAGACACTAACATAACCAAGTAAAAAACATAAAATAAAAATAAAACTCAATAAACAAATTAAAACAATTGATATATACAAAGGAATGAAACATAAAAACTTTAGTTCTTACTCTTATTTACGACATAAAAAAATTTAGATTAAAAAAACCATATGATCTCACTATCAACTTTTTCTTTTTCTCACAAAAAGAGTCTCACCATTATTTATTATTGATTGTCCATTCAAATTTTTAAAAACATGCAATTTCCCATGCCGATAACACTTCTAATATACTTATAAACTCGTGTTTCCCTAACTCCAACCCTTCGAAAATTACTAATGCACCTACTTCAATTAAAAGATACATATCCCCACTTTAATATTAAGAAATATATTTATTTGACTTTTTACAATTTCAAAACTACCTTTTTGAAATGAACTTGATAATTTTTTTGTCAACCAATAATATCCTTGCCATTGAAAAATTAATTGTTTTATAATATTACTACTATTTCCTTCATTAATATTCTCTTATCCTTCGTTAAATTTAAGACGTTAATTTAATATACAATAATTGAACGATAAAAGAATAAATGAGACAAGAACCAACAATACGAAATTCCCGTACTATATAAAAATACTAAAGGTGTACTTTGCTTCATAACAATAAGCATGAATTATGTAACAACTATATATAATTTAGGTCATTCATTCGAAAAGCTAACGTTTAACGGTTAAAGTGAGTTGAGGAAACATCACCTAGTTGTGGAGCATATTGTTACTCTTAGAATTGTATAGGAATGTTGCAATAATAAAAATGATTTTTTATGTTGTTTTTGTTAATTTTAGAAAAGTTTTTGATTTTTTTTAGAAAAAGCCAAGACTAGAAGAGATAATGGTTCCTTTCGAGTTTTGTTGTAACCAAGTTGTACAGGAATGTAATTACCAAGCTTAGGACTACATAGAGTTGGTCAAAAGAAATTAAATGCAATATATCGAAGTCAAGAAAGGATGTCCATTATACCCAACCATTTTTGGTACATATATTAGAAGAGTGTTTGGAATATGCAAAGTGTGATGGCCCCGTGCTTATTGGTATAGTCATAATTGTACTCTTTTATGATGACGATATTGTTCTTTTGGAAATTTGGAGTCATGGCGATCTTGACAAACAACTAAAAATCCTATGAGGTTTCTTCTCCAATATGAGTATGACTATCAATAGCCACAAGACTAAATTCATGATAATTAAATTCAAAAAAGTAAATTATAGAATTCCATTTATCATAATAACTAATTGAAAAATGTTGTTTTATACAAATATTTAAAAAACAATATCTGAGAATATCTATTAACACATCACCTGATGATGGACTCACTTGGTAGTCCGAAACGTTGGGTTCACAAAACTCTATAACAAGTCATTCCTCCTCTTCTAAAACAATAAAATTGTTTAAAACAATCATTAAAAACCAAAAAAAATTAGCACAAAACAATACTAAACAAACTACTCCAAATTAAAAAACAACTACTACTAACCTGACTAATTACCCACATTAACACACATTAAAGTCATAATAATTATTATGATTTATGACACTGATAATTATTATTATTTTATTTGTGAATTTGTATGCCCAAAAAGAATAACACGGAATAACAGAAATTTGATCCACTTATGAGCATGCCTAGTTACCCAGATTAACACATATTAAAATCATAATAATTATTATTATTTTATATGGCACACATTAAAGAGATGATAATTATTATTATTTTATTTGTGAATTTGTATGCCCACAAAGAATAACACGCAATAACAGCAATTTGATCCACCCCATCTTGATGGGGAGAGTACTTATGATATCTTTGCAGAAAGCCGTCTACAAGCAAGGTATAATGGAGATAAGTATCTCAAAGCGCTTACGTCAATAAAAACATTTGCTATACATAAAATTTCTCAAGAAGGAAAGCATATTCTTATCCCATATCGCATAATTATTTTGACATATTATTAGGAACACATCAGTGATAGAATATGAAGAAAAAGTTGAATACATGTTGTCCGCAAGGTGATTGAGGTGAATTACATTGTCTTGTTTGAGATTAGCATCCATCTTACATCTTTTTACAAAACTAGATATCGTCTAGCACATTAAAGATGCTTCATGAATGTAGTGTAATAATTTAGTTTTTTACATCGAAACACCTTAAAAAATGATGAGGATATCAGGGAATATGGTCTAATAATTTACTTTTTCGTTTAGAATATTTTTAAACAAATATGTTAAAACAATGTGTATTTTTTCATTTCAAATGCTATTGAAGTTGAAGTTTTGAATGTGTAATGAAATTAAAATATGTATAATTATTCGTATAATCATCAATATAAAGAATATTTTAGTCAGCTAGTATATAATTTTTAAAAATCATGAGAGATGAATTTACTTGTAGAATGTAGAATGAAGAACCAGTTGATTTGTAATTTCAAAATTGTTTTATTATTTGGATACTGCAACCAGTGTTTTTGGTTTTGGGGATGATTCTTCACTCAATTGTAAACTCAGTTGCATTATGTTTTTCTACAACCAATCATCTAGAACTTTTAATCAATTCTATTAGTTAATGAATATTTTTCTCCTATAATTCTTCTATGCAAAAGAATAGTGTCTTACATTTTTTTTCTCATGCATTAAATAGAATAATTTTTTCCAATAATGAAAAAATAATCTTCATACACATAATTCATGTGTCATTATGCAATTTTTTTTTTTTTTTAATCTTTTCTTAACACATCTTTTAAAATTGACTCTTGATTATTTTATTTTTTCACTTTCTATTAACTTGACTTACTCTTAAAATTTTTATACTTTCCTTTATTTATTTATTTAAAACTCACTTATTATTTATTATTATATATATTTAATGTCATCACTTTTGTGTTATTATTTATTATTTTATATCAATATTATTTATATTTAATAATATGGGGCATTATGTACTCCCCCTCTTCAACAAACTTTCTCCCGAAATTAAGTCTAATCATTTAACTTAAAGTTATTTATTTTTTTTTATTTCTTATCTCTTACCCAACAACCTTTGTTGTAATTATTATAAAGGCCACCAAAATGCCCACAGAAGGCCTCCAAAGTTACATCATGACACGAGGGACAGTGTGAGCACTCTCAATCTCTTATTTCCCAACTTTTAGAATTGGGCTTAAAGCCTCATCTATCTACACTAGAGCCCCAACGAATACATCTAGTTTGGTACTCATGTATCCAAGGCATTTCGAAATGTTGACTCAAACTCCCTTCATGGTGGCAATCCTGAGAGGGACGACGTGTCACCAAACCGTGTTATTATGTATCTTCTGAATAAAGGGAATCATGGTTTTGGTGCGAGGGTTTAATGAACCTTTAATGTAGTAGGCCTCACCCTATGTATTGGCCTCAGTTCCACAAATGCAATTCATTACCACCTGCCGAGGTAAAACTACGTGCCGGCCTCCATTTTTTCATGTGTTTTGGGTCTGGTTCGGCTCTGTATGTATGTTTTGCCTTCGTTTGTTTCTTGGGGTGATTTGTTTGTTGTTCCACGAAGGCTTCAGGTTGGCTTACTCTCTACGAGTTCCCTCTTACTCTTTGTTCTCTGGTTTAAGCTTTGTTTGGTTCTACTTGCAGTGGCTTTTGTTATTAATCACGGACTTGACCTGGCTTATGTATTCGCAGGTGTTTCTCTTACTACTACTGTGGACAGCTTTAGCAAATGCTATTTCAGGTGAGCTTTTGTTCTTGTTTCTTTTCTGCAATTTATTTTAGTGATTCTAACTCTTTGGCCCCTTCGTGAGCAGGTGAAACTCGTCAATGGCATTGTCACTGGGAGAGTCCCTCCGGCCAAAGACTTGGTTCTCGTCCTCTATCTTGGAAAAGACTCCTTCAAGGTAAACCCTTGTTCTTCCCTTTCTTAAACTGCTCTCTGTCACCTTGTTTCATTTGCAATTTTGGTTTTGTTGACTTCCATCTCGTTTTTGTGGTGGTGTGCAAGTCGGTTCTGGAGATTGTTGCTCCATGGTCGTGCCCTTGCGAGTCTTTGCAGCTTGGGAAAAATAGGGTAGGATCCCTCCGTGTTTGCCTAGTTAACTTTACTTGTGTTTTCCTTAATTGGCACAAGCCGTTGGATCTCGTTTCCTTTGTTATGTTTGTATGGCTTCGTGGGTTTCAAATCCTTGCTGTCAGTTTGTTCTAAGCCTGCATAATGTTGTCAGTTTGTTTTGAGCCTGCATAAACATTGGTTTCCAGCTTCTGTGGGTTTCGAAACCCTCTGGGTTTTGTTTTGAAAAATGTATATTGAACTGGGTTTTTACTTTGAGAACTGTATATTGGACTATTTAAACATTAAAATGATATGAAATGCACAGGCGTGCTTGATTACTATATGACATTTGTACCTGGGGCTTTATTTTGTTGAGAAAGATGTGATATCTTGTTGGGTTGTGCCTTTGTCTGGTTCTTGGTCCTGAATGCCTTCAGTCACGAGACATGAGTATCGTTCACTTTGTTTCAATGAAAATGCTCCACTGTTTTACTTACAACAATATTTGTAGCACATAGACACAGGAGAAAAATGAAAAATTTCTTTTCTTTATGGCATAGATATTGGGCTCATTTGCTTTAAACAGATACTTAAAGAGAAACAAACTATAAATTCATTTTCTATATTTTTCTCCTCTCTCGATGGCAGGAAAATCCCCACAATAAGGATTTTGGTTTTGGATTTCTAATCCTTACCAATAATCCCTTACAGTTGAGAAATTGTCCTACAGATACCTACAGTTACCTAACAGTTTCTTTAAACATATTCTTAACTAATCCTATTTTTACTTGTTTGCTTAATATTTAAAATATAATGGTTGTATCAGCCTTAATTTAAATGAAACAAAATAAAACCAATTTTGTAATTCTTCTCCATCTTTAGCGAAAAGTAAAAACAAAACATTTCCAGATGTCGTCGTTTTCAGTCGAATGCTCCTGCATCAGGCTCCCAGGGTAGAATTAACTCATGGCTCCTGTCCATGAGCTCTTCCATGGAGTACCCGATGCCTTGAATCTTGACAACATCTAACCAAGAACTATCCTCAATAGGATGGTACTTCCACTTGACCAAGTACTGCAAATATTCTTTTATTCGAGTCCATCTAGCCACCTGGGTGTCTAGGATCTGTTTGATCTGTAAAGGCTTTGTTGGAGGCATCTATTTAATCCACCATTTGTTCTCATTCTGGGTGTCTCATGTTTGTCTTTCCGAACTATATTTTTCATTAGCAGTAATGAATGGGTACAGATCTTCCACGTTAAAAATGGGTGAGATGCCTATACCTGGAGGTAACTATAACTCATAAGCATTCGCAGAAAATTTTCGAAGAATCCTACAAGGCCCAATTTTCTTCAGTTTTAAGCTTTTGTATTTGCCTTTAGGAAACCTCTCCTTCCATAGGTGTGCTAGTACTAGGTCTCCTACGTTGAATTGTATTTCCCGCCTTTTCAAATCTACTTTATATTTGTATTTTTGGTTGTTGTCCTCTAATTTTAATTTTACTTGTTCATGAAGATCGCTAATTGCTTTTGTGAAGTCTTCACCATCAGCATTCATGTGCTCCAACTGACCCAAATCTCGCAACTCATGTACTCCACGTGGGTGCATTCCATATAGGATCTGGAAAGGACTATTTCTCGTGCTTCTGTTGGGTGAGTTGTTATAAGAAAATTACGCTTGTGCAAGTACACGATCCCACTGTCGAGAATTTTCACCAACCAGATTTCTTAGTAGGTTTCCCAGACTTCGGTTCATCACTTCGGTTTTCCCATCAGTCTACAGGTGATAAGATGAGCTGAAGATCAGTTTGGTGTTTAACTTTTTCAACAAAGTTCGCCAAAAATGACCTGTAAACTTTACGTCTCGGTCCGAAATAATAGATTTATGCAAGCCATGTAATCTCACTATCTCTGTGAAAAACAAGTATGCTACATGTGTGGCATCACTGTTAGGATATTCCGACACATAGGAATAGTTAAGTATAACTTGGTCTAGTATAGAGTTAGGTAAAGTGTGTTTCTTTACTATGTACATTTGTAACTTACAATCCGACGATCACGATATGTAGTGATATGACGGTTCATTCTCTCCTCGGTATTACCGACCCTTGATCCATGGCTTAACACCCGATTGGTCCATGAATTCTATTTAAAGCGCATGGAGGGTCATTTGTAGGTTAACCGTTCACGAAAGAAGCTTATGTAAATTTTCATTCTTTTATTAATAAATTGCCTGAAATGGCTGCGTTAGCTCAGGTCGTGGACTGTTTCCCTCTTTGAGGGTTTTAACCATGTCAAAATACTGGTGTATTGATCTGTGATATGTTTGTGAGCGGTGTCCTTTTGGTGTTCTATCTGAGGAACTTACCCTGTAAATTCCTAC
>APFE030875210.1:45781-69743 GCA_000404065.3 Pinus taeda
CGCGATCTCCGCCCGAAAATAAGGAGTTTTATATTTTTTTAAGTGTTTTAATGCATATACGCGGGTTGGGTATATATGGACCCGCGTATACACGCGTTTAACTCAGGGAAATGTCACGTACAGGGAATAAAACATTGTTTTTTAAATTTGGGACCAGGTCTGGAAGGAGGGGTTTCTCTCGGCCATGAGTGCAGCATCACAAACCATAATAGTGAGATTTGGAGCTATAACAGCAGCAACATCCGACTACACTTTAGTGTGATAATCGAAGTGCCATTCAACTATGCAAAGATCTAGTCCAGCATTAGCATAGCAAACACATTGAACTACACATGCACTTCATTGGAAAGCTCATTCATGACCATGTTCTTGAAGTGCAGTATTTTTCAACAGATAATCAAGTTGTAGACATCTTTACAAAGGCTCTCACAGAGGCGAAGTTTACTAAACTTCGATTTATGGTTGGAGTTCAAGAAGTTGTCACTAAAGGGGGGATAGGCTCTAGTGCCTCCTTCCTTCTCCTATTGTGTCATATTTGTAAATCCTTCAATCCTATCCCAATGTTCTAAGGGGGGAGTTGGATATTCCGACACAAGGAATAGTTAAGTATAACTTGGTCTAGTAATAGAGTTAGGTAAGTGTGTTTCTTTACTATGTACATTTGTAACTTACAATCCGACGGTCACGATATGTAGTGATCTGACAGTTCATTCTCTCCTCGGTATTATCGACCCTTGATCCGTGGCTTAACACCGGATTGGTCCATGAATTCTATTTAAAGCGCATGGAGGGCCATTTGTAGGTTAACCGTTTACGAGAGAAGCTTATGTAAATTTTCATTCTTTTATTAATAAATTGCCTGAAGTGGCCGTGTTGGCTCAGGCCGTGGACTATTTCCATCTTTGAGGGTTTTAACCACGTCAAAATACTGGTGTATTGATCTGTGATCTATTTGTGAGAGGTGTCCTTTTGGTGTTCTATCTGAGGAACTTACCCTGTAAATTCCTACAATCACTGGTTTTCCTGCAAGGAATGAAATGTGCCATTTTGGTGAAAAGATCCACCATGACCGTGATGGAATCGAATCCCTGCTGTGTCTTCAGCAGACCTAAGACAAAGTCTAAACTAACTGAGTCCCAAGGTCTGTTCGAGATAGGTAAGGGTGTATACAACCCTGTGTTCTCGTTGTGTCCCTTTGCAAGCTAACACACTTTGCACCTAGTAACAATCCTCTGTACATCTCTATGCATCTTCGGTCAATAGTGAAAGTGGCTCAACTAGTCCAAAGTCTTGTCTATGCCAAAATGCCCAGCTAAACCTCCATTATGCTTTTCCTAGATTAAGTTCTCTTGCATGGAACACTCTGGAATACACAACTGCCCTCCTTTGAACAACAACCCCTCTTCCATATTATAGTCCAGCCATGTATTATTATCCCTCAACAATGGATTTTGGCAAGCTTCATAGGCTTCCTTAAAATCTGCATATGTTTTCTACAAGTCCTTAAGATGTTTGAATCCTAATACTTGTATCGTACTTTCTTGTAGAATCAAATTCCTCTTGCTTAATGCATCTGCCACTTTGTTGGCTTGACCACTGATGTGCTTCAACACAAATGTAAAACTCTTCAAGTACTCCACCCACTTTGCATGTTTATGGTTCAGCTTATGCTGTTGCATAATATACTGTAATGCAGAATTGCCCGAAAACAAGACAAATTCATTGGCTAGTAAATAATGTCTCCAATGCTTTAGTGCTTGGATGACGGCATAAAATTATTTGTCATAAGACATGTACTTTTGCCTAATCTCATTTAATTCCTCATTGAATTAGACTACTGGCTTGTCTTCTTGGCTGAGTACCACACCAATGGATGTCCCACTAGCATCATAATGAACTTGAAAAAGTTTGTTAAAGTTTGGTAATCTTAAAATTGGTTTTTCAATGATCTTCCTTTTCAGCAGCTGAAAACTCTTCTCAACTGACTTTATCCAATAAAAAGGCTGATTTGCCTTCTTAATGGTGTCCACCATGGGTGCACAAGTTCCACTGAAATTTTTAATAAATTTGCAACAAAAACTTGTCAATCCATGAAAACTTCATACCTCAAACAAACTCTTAGGAGACGGCCAGCTAACTATGGCTACAACCTTCTCTGGATCCACTTTTAGTTCATTCTTGGAAATCACAAATCCCAGATAAATTAATTCTTTCTTGAAAAAATAACACTTCTTCAAATTTATCAGTAATCTATTTTGCTGCAGTTTTTCTAATACATACCTGACATGTTGAAAATGTTCTTCCTTGTGTTTTGTTGAATATAAGTAATATCCAGGTTTACAATCACAAATTTACCAATGAATTATTTCAACATATCGTTCATCAAGCGCATGAATGTATTGGGGGCATTACTCAATCCAAATGGCATAACCAGCCATTCATATAAGCCTTCATTGGTCTCGAAAGTTGTCTTCCACTCGTCACCTTCTCAAATCCTGATTTGGTGGTAGCCACTTTTCAAGTCAATTTTTGAAAAGTATGCTACTCCACTCAAAAAATCCATCATATCATCCATCCAAGGTAAAGGGAATCTGTACCTGATAGTGATCTTATTGATTGCCCGAGAATCAATGCACATCCGCCACTCACCTGCTTTTTTGGGAGCTAACATAGTCGGAACCGCACAAGGGCTTAGAATTTCCCGAATCAACCCTTTATCCAATAACTCCTATACTTGCTTCCTGATTTCCTCATTGTCCTTCGGACTCATCCGATAAGTAGCTTTGTTTGGTAAACTGGCTCCTGGGATGAAATCAATATGGTGACTAATACTCCGCTTTGGTGGTAATTTGTCTCGCAGATCATCTACCACAATATCGCTAAATTCCTACAGCATGTCCTGTACCTCTATAGGCAAGTCAGTAATCTCAGTTTGTATTAATATTGTTTTTGGCCTTCGCACAACTGCATATTTTATTTCAGTGTCTTCAATCTGTCGCAGAAACTCTTTTCCACCTAACAACAATGCTTTTATTCCACTAGTTTCTACAGCATCCTCCTCCTTCATGGGCACTAGCGTATGTTTAATCCCATCTTTAACAAACCTATAACAATTTGTTTCCCCGTCATGGACAACCTTCCTATTATATTGCCACGGTCTGCCCAATAGAATATGGCACACGTCCATTGGCATGATATCACAAGTCACCTTGTCCTTATACTTGCCAATATGAAACTCTACTTCACACTGCTCATCGACCAGCAGTTGGTGTCATTTCTACAACCAAGACACCCTATATGGAGTCGGGTGCTTCAACCTCTTCAAACCCAGTTTTCCCACAATTTCCCTAGCTACCAGATTATTGGTACTTACACTGTCTATGATTAGTTTGCAGCATTTCCCATGCGACTTGCACACAATTCGAAACAACTCTTTCCTCTTTGTTTGATTAGCTACTTCCTTAGCTGGTTTCAATAACACCTTGTTCAACACCAAGGCTTCCCCTGTTTTGGGCATATTTTCCACCTCTTGTGGCGATGCCTCTGCTTCATCAGGTTGAGCAACATATGCTCCCCTCTGTCCAGTTGGTTCATTTTCAAGACATTCAAAGGACCTGTGTCCCCACTTGTGACACTTGTAACATTGATAGGCATTTCCTCTGCCTCTGTCATTACCTCTTCCTCATTGGTATGCCTTCCTCCTCTAGTATTACCTTCACTTTCAGTCTGTCCTGAAGTTTTTGAACTGCTACCCTCTTCATTATTGTTGGCAGTCCTACCTCTGCTAAAAGTTTGTCCCCTACCTCTGCCTGAACTATGTCCTCTTCTGGCATTCTGTTTCCTGGAAATCTTTTTTTTCTGCCTTCAAAGCACTCTGACAGGCTTACTCTATGGTCTTAAGAGAAAGAATACTAATTTCATCTAGGATCTCCATATGTAGACCATTTCCAAACCTCGTTTTTTCTCAAGAGTATCCTCAACATAGCTAGCTCTTAGGTTTACTTTATAAGATTCTTCCAGATACTCCTTTACAGTCATCATTCTTTGTCTCAGGTTTTGTACTTGTCTATAAAGGGCAATTTGGTAATCTTTAGGTAGAAATTTGCTCTTCATCTTAGCAACCATCCTCTCCCATTTTTTAATCAATGGTTTGTTCAATATTCTCCTTTCTGCCTACACACTGTCCCACCATAGTGTTACATGTCCTTTCTATTTGGTGACAGCGAACCTGATTTTCTTATCTTCATTGATTTCTTCATATTCAAAATATTTGTCTAGTTCTCTTATCCAGTCCAACAATGCCTCTAGCAACAAACTACCATCATAATTAGAAAGCTCCGGTCTTGGCTTGCTAATAGCTAGCAAAACTAATCTCAGCAGTTTAACCTCTAGTCCCTCTTCATCTGACCCATCTGTCATGGTTGCGTTTTCTTCCTCACTGTCATCCCCACCTTTCGGATATGTGCACCTTCCTGCTTCCACTACTATCAAACATGCAGTTAAGGTCCTAATCTCTTCTCATAGCCCTTCATCTACTACTCTTAGGATGGTTCTACCTTAGCCTCTTCTACCTACCTCCATCTTTACTGAGAAAAAGGAACTAACCTACTTTGATACCAAAAATTGGTGGCAATCCCAAGAGGGACGACATGTCACCAAACCACGTTATTATGTATCTTCCTAATAAATGGAATCAGGGTTTTGGTGCGAGCGTTTAATGAACCTTTAATTTATTAGGCCTGACCCTATGTATTGGCCTTGGTTCCACAAATGCAATTCATTTCCACCTACTGAGGTAAAACTATGTGTCGGCCTCCATTTTTCGTGCGTTGTGGTTCTGGTTTGGCTCTGTATATATTTTGTGCCTTCGTTTGTTTCTTGGGGTGATTTGTTTGCTATTACACGAAGGATTCGGGTTGGCTTACTCTCTATGAGTTTCCTCTTACTCTATTTTCTTTGGTTTAAGCTTCGTTTGGTTATGCTTGCAGTGGGTTATTTTATTAGTCCCCGACTTGACCTGGCTTATGTATTCGTAGGTGTTTCTCTTGCTACTACGATGGACGGCTTTAGCAAACTATTTTAGGTGAGCTTTTGTTCTGATTTCTTTTCTACAATTTATTTTAGTGATTCTAACTCTCTGGTCCATTCGTGAGCAAGTGAAACTCGTCAATGGCACTCTCATTGGGAGAGTCCCTCCGGCTAAAGACTTGGTTCTCGTCCTCTATCTTGGAAAAGACTCCTTTGAGGCAAACCTTTGTTCTTCCCTTTCTTAAACTGCACTCTGTCACCTTGTTTCATTTTCCATTTTGGTTTTGTTGACTTCCATCTCATTTTTGTGGTGGTGTGCATGTCAGTTCTAGAGATTGCTTCTCCATAGCCTCGGCCTTGGCAGTCTTTGCGGCTTGGGAAAAATAGGGTAGGATCCATCTGTGTTTGCCTAGTTAACTTTGCTTGCCTTTTATTTAATTGGCACAAGCCGTTGGATATCATTTCCTCTGTTATGTTCATATGGCTTCGTGGGTTTCAAACCCTTGCTGTCAATTTGTTCTAAGCCTGCATAATGTTGTCAATTTGTTCTGAGCCTGCATAAACGTTGTTTTCCAGCTTCTGTGGGTTTCAAAACCCTCTGGATTTTGTTTTTAAAAATGTATATTGAACTGTGTTTTTACTTTGAGAACTATATATTTGACTGTTTAAACTTTAAAATGAAATGAAATGCATAGGCGTGCTTGATTACTATATGACATTTGTACCTGGGACTTTATTTTGTTGATAAAGATGTGATATCTTGTTGGGTTGTGCCTTTGTCTGGTTCTTGGTCCTGAATGCCTTCAGTCACGAGACATGAGTATCGTTCACTTTGTTTCAATGAAAATGCTCCACTGTTTTACGTACAACAATATTTGTAGCACATAGACACAGCAGTTCTTTATGGCAGAGATATTGGGCTCATTTGCTTTAAAGAGATACTTAAAGAGAAACAAACTATAAATTCATTTTCTATATTTTTCTCCTCTCTCGATGGCAGGCAAAGCCGCACAATAGGGATTTTGGTTTTGGCTTTCTAAGCTTTACCAATAGTCCCTTACAGTTGAGAAACCGTCCTACAGTTACCCACAACTACCTAACAGTTTCTTTAAACATATTCTTAACTAATCCTATTTTTACTTGTTTTCTTAATATTTAAAGACAATGGTTGTATCAATGTTAATTAAAATGAAACAAAATAAAACCAATTTCGTAATTCTTCTCCATCTTTAGCAGAAAGTAAAAACACAACATTTCTAGCTGTTTCCTTTTTCAGCCGGATGCTCCTGCATCACTTCACGACTCCTTCTAGGCACATCCCCATGCATCGAAGTCCTACACGCTCTTATGGACTTTGGAATCACCACTCCAATATTAGGCACTCATCCTTTTGAAGATGGTCCCATAACCCACTGAGATTTGTATAAGGAAAAATAAATACTTGCATAAGTAGTTGATTGAGTCTATCCCTGACCCATAGTGTGTTACAAATTTTGCTCCGTAGATATGGACTCCCATGAGTTCATCAAATAAAATGACCCTCTTAGCCCACCAATGGATTCCTTGTTAATCACCACCTCACAACATGCAGCCAATGCATTAGTTATAATATCATCTTCTCATAGAAAATAACCCGCAAGCCAATTTTTGCATGCCATCATTAGAATACAACATCATTGTTATCATAACATCATGAATTGTAAAGAATTCCATGCTCGTGCATGCTATCATTGTACATCTCATCATTAAAATTGCATGACATTATCACATGCCATATAATCATAAAATTATATCATAATATTATAACATTAACATACCTTTATAAAAAATACAGTAGATAGCACCACATTTTAATATAACAATAACTTAAAATCATAAATATGATAATCATCTCAACACATAACAAATGGAAAGAATAAAACCACTCTTATCATGATTAATCAATCACATTTAGTAAAATGCATAAACAATGAATACAATATATTCATTTTAAAGCAAAAATATAATGAAATATCCATCCAGGATCTTTTTAGCAAAATTAGTTAGTTTCATTTAGATCCTCAATAATATACTTGCTTTGTTTTCATCATGATACCAATTACTTTTCATTGATAATTTCCACTTCTTTCAAATAAGAAAATGACAATTTGTAAAGTAAGTATAGTCATTTAAGTATATCGTTAACCTTCAAATAAACCTCGTCATCTTAAGGCCCGTAAACCTTTCCTTAATCGTGTGCTTTGAATATCATGCATCTCCTAATGTAAACATATTCTCTATATGTTTTTAGATAAATAAAAAAATCTCTATTTTAAACTTCAAAAAGAGCATTAAACTCATGATTTCATAAAACCATAAAAGGAAAAAAATGGAAAAGCAAACTCATTTCATCTAAATACCTAAACATGCAATAATAAATCCCTTAATTCAATAAACCAAATTGCAAAGAGATGCCTAATTGGCATGAGTGGATTTCGGCAGTGGCCCATCCCTTGGGCATGGTAACTTCTATGTCGATGTAAAACATAACGATTAGCACAATATGTTTCAAGTCAGTATTACACAATTTTTAATCTTGGCTTGATGGTGTAACCCAGCCCAAAGGTCTACACTTTACACTTTACACGCGGGAAAGAAAAGGTATACGTGGCAATAAAAAATCTTGAACTGTGATCGTCCGCGGGATTTTATGTTAGGTTGGTAGTTGGAGAGTTAATGCTTGCAGTAAATGTTCTGTACTTCGCCTCGAAAGTGCTCCCACTCGCCCTTCGTGCCTTAACCCTTTTCCTTATGGCAATTCTGGATCATTCCACCGCTTCCTCCGCGCTGAAGATTCCTGGTCGAGGGTTTCTTGGTTCCTTTTGTGAACGTTGTCTGCTCTGCTACGTTGGTATGTTCAACTCTCTGTGCGAGACAAAACTCGGCCCCTCCTCTATTCGACCTGCTTGCAACTGTAATGGAAATGGTGTTTGGTTTTAGTGGTTATTCGGCTCGGTTCTGTGGTTCAACCTTGGTAAGTGTTACTGTTCTTTCCTCCCATGCATGCGTGTATTCTTTAAGGTATTTTTTCAATGTTTGTTGCTCGTTGCAATATCTTGTTGGTCTGTGTGCATCTTCGTGGTTCTTTTGGTCGAAGTTTTATAGCCGTTTCTGGAAGTCACTGTGATTTTATTGTGTCTCTCGGACCCTTGTTATTCCTGGTTCAAATCTGGTTAAGTCTTGTTCGCTTGTTGTTGTTTTGGACTCTCACAATGCGGCACTGTATTTGTCTCGAGCACAGGACCTCTCAGGTGCTCGTTCTTCGTTCGGAACAGGTAATACCTCCTGTCCTTGTTTCAATCTTGCTCAGCTTCTGCTACTGGAACTTACCCACTTTGGCTTCTCTGTTCTACAGTCGGTCAATTTCTTCAGAATGTCACACGGTTGTCTTCGGCTTCGTTCTCGCAGGTAATTCACTGTTCTGTTAATTTTTCCACAAGCATTTGCACATTTATTTACAATTCTCCTCCTTGCTCTATTCTTAATACAATCGGTTTGATGGTTGCAGGTCGTTGTTGGCAACCTGGGCATGCGTAACCTCCAGTCCTTATCTTGTACAATTCGCTTGTTCCTGGGTAGGCCTGTATCTCAAATGTCTAGTTGTAGTTTGCTTAATAATACGATTCTGTAGACTTGCTCAAGTCTTTTGGTTGCTGTATGGATTTTAGTTTGGCTGTATTCCTTTCGGTCACTCCTGTGTTAAGTTTTAAAAGAAATGGAAATCGCCGTTGGTCGGTTTTTTGTCAAACCCTAGTCCAGGGTTTTCTGGTTTATGAAGTTTTCCGACTACGCGTCGTATTTTACTCTATGTATATCTACGGACTTTATTTTTCATGGAGTTGTTCTGGCTTTACAATAGTCAATTGTATTTAAGGTCCTTCGATTTTCTAAAATGACATTTGTGAAAGGAAAATATACAGCGTTGTTACCTTTTTGTAATTGTGTTCCGCCTCTGTTCTGTGGTTGCTCTTTATGATTTCGAACACTGGAAATGGTTGACTCCTGTACGCAATTTCTTCCTCCTGGACTTCTGGAGATTATACGCCTGGATGCTTGTTTGACTGTGTGCAAAATAGATATTAAATAAATTTCTGTTTGTACTTCATGTGCGACTGTAAGTTACCGAGACTTCATCCGGCTGTTTAATGTTTGACTGTGATTCGTATTAGAATACATGCAACAGCATATTGATAGACATTAATTGTATGGTAGTTTATCAAGCTGTAAAGAAAAGTTTCATTTAGGCAAATAGTAAGAAAGATAATACAGATGGACAAATAGCTTTTTTTTTTTAATGCTTCTGACTGTCTTTATTTCTCTTCTTCTCTTCTTCAGTTGAACCCCTCTCTGTTACATTTGATTTGTTTATATATCTCTATTTTCAGTTGATTTTTGCAGTTAATCAAACTGTCATAGATTATGGTTACTGAAATATTATTGTCGTTAATAACTATAATTGCTTGACATTTCAAGACTTGGAGGAATAGTTGGTCCTTATTTCCCTAATTTAACGGACCATTTCTTAACTAATAACTGAGCTACAGTAATTCTAATTGAAGTAAAAAGAAATGTCTAAATTCACTAACTTTGTAAAACAAGTTAAAGAAAAAATATTACAGTAAAAATTAAATAGTTCAATCGATCAATAGCCTTTGAACCTGGTTGAGATTTTGCCCAATTACGGTGAGCTGGATGCTCCTGCATCAAGCTCTCGAGGTAAAAAGAGATCATGACTCCGGTTCATGAGCTCCTCGACCGACGTTCCTGTTTGTCCAATCTGTCTAGCGTCAAGCCATGAGCTGTCCTCAATCAGACGGTTCTTCCACTTGACCAGGTACTGAAAATAATTTTTCCGCCGAGTACGTCTAACTACCTAAGTTTCGAGGATGCCTTCGATCTCAGGGGTTGGACATAAGGCATCTGTCTTTTCCAAGTTTCTCTGTCTTCCTGGGTGTTCTGCGTGGATTGTCCGGGTCCATCTTTCATTTCCTCCGCCAGATCGTCTGTGTATGGCAACAGATCTACCACATTGAAGATAGGTGAAATGCCTATTCCGGGTGGCAGTTGTATTTCGTAGGCATTTGCCGAAAATTTTCGCAAGATCTTACAAGGTCCTATATTTTTGTACTTTAGTTTGTTGTATGTACCCTTAGGGAAACGTTCCTTACGCAAGTGTACCAGGACTTCGTCCCCCACCTCAAAATGAACTTCTCTTCTCTTTAGATCTGCATGTTGTTTATATTTTGAGTTGTTGTCCTGTAATTTTGCCTTCACTTGTTCGTGCAAATCCCTCATTGCGTTAGCAAAATCTTCTCCATCCGCACTCCGTCGTTCCTGTAAACCAAGATCCCGAAGTTCATGCACTCCACGAGGGTGCATGCCATATAGGATCTGAAAGGGACTGAGACATGTGCTACGATTCGATGAATCGTTGTAAGCAAACTCTGCTTGCGCTAGCACTCGGTCCCACATCCGTGAATTTTCCCCAACTAAGCTGCGTAACAGGTTTCCCAAACTCTTGTTCACAACCTATGTCTTCTCGTCGGTTTGCGGGTGATAAGCAGAATTGTAGCTTAATTGGGTGTTCATTTTTTTCCATAAGGTACGCCAAAAATGTCCCGTGAACTTCACGTCTCTGTCCGATAGGATGGTTGTTGGTAACCCGTGTAACCGGACAATCTCATTAAAAAACAAGTGGGCCACGTGAGTGGTGTCACTAGTTTTCCGAAAAGGTATGAAATGTGCCATTTTTGAGAAACGATCCACCACTACCATCACTGAATCATAACCTTTCTGCGTTTTTGGCAGTCCTAAAACAAAATCTAGACTAACAGAATCCCATGGTCTGCCTGGAACAGGTAATGGCGTATATAATCCTGTGTTTTGGATGTGTCCCTTCGCTAATTGACACACCTTACACTTAGTCCCAAAACGTTGTACGTTTCGTCGCATTCTTGGCCAAAAATAGAAATGACTAAGTTGCTCCAGGGTCTTATCTATACCGAAGTGTCAAGCCAAACCCCCGCTGTGTTTTTCATGAATAATATTCTCCCTCATGGAACAGTTGGCGATACACAGTTGTCGTCCCTTAAATAACAATTTTTCCTGTATATTATAATCTAACCAAGGACTATTACCCCTTATCAAAGGGTTCTGGCACGCCTCATAGGCTTCTCTGAAATCTGTATCTGTTTTGTAAAGATCTCGTAAATGTTCAAAACCCAAAACCTGTACAGCACTCTCCTGTAAAAGTAGAGCCTTTCTACTTAATGCGTCGGCCACCTTCTTTGCTTGTCCACTAATATGTTTCAGCACAAAATTAAAACTCTGTAAGTACTCCACCCATTTGGCATGTTTATGATTGAGTTTGTGTTGCTGCATTACATATTGCAATGCAGAATTATCTGAAAACAGCACGAATTCGTTCCCTAACAAATAATGCCTCCAGTGTCTTAAAGCCTGTATCACTGCATAAAATTATTTGTCATATGAGGAGTACTTTTGCCTACTCTCATTCAGTTTTTCGCTGAAAAATGCCACAGGCCTGTCCTCCTGACTGAGTACAGCCCCGATCGCTGTTCCGCTAGCATACGTACCTGAAATAATTTTTGAAAATCTGGTAGCCTGAGAATCGGTCTTTCCGTAATCTTTTTTTTCAATAGTTGAAAACTTTTTTCTGCTGCTTCTGTCCATCGAAAAGGTTGGCTGGCCTTTTTGATGGTTTCTAACATAGGAGCACAAATCCCGCTAAAATTCTTAATAAACTTTCTATAGAAACTTGCCAATCCATGGAAACTACGTACCTCAAACAAGTTTTTCGGTGACGGCCAATTTATTATTACTGTTACCTTTTCCAGATCCATCTTTAGTTTGTTTTCTGCTATCACAAATCCCAAATAAATTAATTCCCTCTGCAGAAACGTACATTTCTTCAAACTTATTAGTAGCTTGTTCTGTTGTATCTTTTCCAACACTTTGCGCACATGCCAGAAGTGTTCCTCTTTTGTCTTGCTAAAGATAAGGATGTCATCTAAATAAACTATTACAAATTTCCCAATATACTCCTTCAACATCTCATTCATGAGTCTCATGAATGTGCTGGGTGCATTGCTCAATCCGAATGGCATGACCAGCCATTCATATAATCCCTCATTTTTTTTAAAAGCCGTTTTCCACTCGTCTCCTTCCCATATCCGAATCTGGTGATATCCGTTTTTCAAGTCTATTTTAGAGAAGTAAGTTGCCCCACTTAAACAGTCCATCATATCATTCATACGCGGTAACGGAAATCTGTACTGGATGGTGATTTTATTGATGGCCCTTGAATCGGTGCACATCCGCCACTCTCCTCCCTTCTTGGGGGCGAGGACTGTTGGCACAGCACATGGGCTCAAGCTTTCCCTTATTAAACCTTTGTCCAATAGTTCTTGCACCTGTTTTCTGATTTCCTCATTATCCTTGGGGCTCATTCGATAGGCTGCTTTATTTTGTAAGATGGCTCCGGGTATAAAGTCAATATGGTGACTGATACTCCGCTTGGGGGGTATCTTGTCGGGTAATTCGTCCACTACTATATCCGTAAATTCTTCCAACATTCGTTGTATTTCCATGGGAAAATCTGTTATCTCTGTATGTAAGAGAACTGTCCTTGTTTTTTTTACTACAGCATAACTTATTTCGTTGTTCTCAACCTGTTTTAAAAACTGCTTCCTGCTCACTAGCAATGCTTTGGTTTCGTTTGTTTCAGTTGTTTCCTTCTCTTCTTTGATAGGCACAAGGGTATGCCTGACCCCGTCTTTCTCGAATTTATAACAGTTCATCGCTCCATCATGTGTCACCTTCCTATCATATTGCCAAGGCCTGCCCAACAATATGTGACATACGTCCATCGGCATGATGTCACAAATAATTTTATCCTTATATCGACCTATTTGAAATTCAACCTCACTCTGCTCGTCTACCAGTAATTGGTGCCCCTTTTGTAACCATGAAACTCTATACAGACTGGGGTGCTTTAAACGCTTCAGCCCCAACTTTTCCACCATTTCTGTGGATACCAAATTGTCCGTACTTCCACTGTCGATTATCATCTTACAACACTTACCCTGTGATTTTTAAATTGTCCTGAACATAGCTTTACGTTGCGTCTGTTCGACACTCTCATCAACTGGTTTCAATAGTACCTTATGCAGCACTAAAGCTTCTCCCGTTTCTGGGGCATTCTCTGCCTCTTGAGGGGGTGTTGTTGTTTCCTCCGGTTGCGCCACATACGTGCCTCGCTGTCCAGTTGAATCTGTTTCTGGGAACTCAAACGAACGGTGCCCCCACTTGTGGCATCTATAGCATTGATAACCAGTTCCCCTTCCTCGGCCATTTCCTCTACCGCGTTGGAATGATCTGCCACCTCTCACTCCGTCTCCTTTTTCTGTTGTTCCCGAAGTCCTCGAACTGCTGGCTTCCTCACTGTTGCTGGCAGTTCGGCCCCTGCCATAGGACAGGCCTCTCCCTCTGGCAGACCCTCATCCTCTCCGGGCATTCTGTCTTCGGTTAATTTTCTCCTCTGCTTTAATTGCACTCTGGTATGCCTCCTCAGTATTATTTGGAGACAAAATACTTATTTCATCCAAAATATCCATCCTCAGTCCATTAATATATCGGGCTATCCTTTCTGTCGTATCTTCTGTATATCCGGCTCGCAAATTTACTCGGTAGAATTCCTTTGTGTACTCCTTCACAGTCAGTCCCCTCTACCTCAAGTTCTGTACCTGTCTATGTAACACAATTTGATAATCCCTTGGCAGAAATCTGCCCTTCAATTTGGCTACCATCCTTGTCCAAATTTTAATCGGTGTTCTGTTCAACCTCTTCCTCTCATTCTGGACACTATCCCACCACAGAGTTGCGTGTCCTTTTAGCTTTGATGCTGCAAATTTGACTCTACGGTCTTCACTGACTTCCTCGCATTTAAAATACATGTCCATCTCACTAATCCAATCTAACACAGCATCAATAGACAAACTACCATCGTATGTCGGGAGTTCTGGCTTTGGTCTACTGTTCGATAATAAGACAAACTTCAACAATTTCACTTTTGTTGATTCACCTTCAGGTCCATCTGCTGCCACTTCTACTTCTTCTTCACTCACATCGCCCATTTCTGGATCTCTTCGCCTTCCTGCCTCTACTGCTTCTAAACGAGCAGTAAGAACTCTGAGTTCTTCTCGTAATGCCTCATCTGCCATTATACGAGCACCTCGGCCTCGTCCTCATCTACCTATGTCCATTTTTTTTTTAAATCTCTTCAACTTCAAGCTCTGATACAACTCTGGTGTAACCCAACCCAAAGGTCTACACTTTACACTTTACACGCAGGAAAGAAAAGGTATACGTGGTAATAAAAAATCTTGAACTATGATCGTCCGCGGGATTTTATGTTAGCTTGGTAGCTGGAGAGTTAATGCTTGCAGTAAATGTTCTGTACTCTGCCTCGAAACTGCTCCCACTCGCCCTTCGTGCCTTAACCCTTTTCCTTATGGCGATTCTGGATCATTCCCCCGCTTCCTCCGCGCTGAAGGTTCCTGGTCGAGGGTTTCTTGGTTCCTTTTGTGAAAACTGTCTGCTCTGCTCCGTTGGTATGTTCAACTCTCTATGCGGGGAAAAACTCGGCCCCTCCTCTATTCGACCTGCTTGCAATTGTAATGGAAATGGCGTTTGGGTTTAGTGGTTATTCGGCTCGGTTCCGTGGTTCAACCTTGGTAAGTGTTATTGTTCTTTCCTCCCATGCATGCGCGTATTCTTTAAGGTATTTGTTCAACATTTGTTGTTGGTTGCAATATCTTGCTAGTCTGTGTGAATCTTCGTGGTTTTTTTGGTCGAGGTTTTATAGCCGTTTCTGGAAGTCATTGTGATTTTATTGTGTCTCTTGGACCCTTGTTATTCTTGGTTCGAATCTGGTTAAGTCTTGTTCGCTTGCTGTTGTTTTGGATTCTCACAATGCGGCACTGTATTTGTCTTGAGCACAGGACCTCTCGGGCGCTCGTTCTTCGTTCGGAACAGGTAATACCTCCTGTCCTTGTTTCAATCTTGCTCAGTTTCTCCTACTGGAACTTACCCACTTTGGCTCCTCTGTTCTACAGTTGGTCAATTTCTTCAGAATGTCACACGGTTGTCTTCGGCTTCGTTCTCCCAGGTAATTCACTGTTCTGTTAATTTTTCCACAAGAATTTGCACATTTATTTACAATTCTCCTCCTTTCTCTATTCTTAATACAATCGGTTTAATGGTTGCAGGTCGTTGTTGGCAACCTGGGCGTGCGTAACCTCCAATCCTTAACTTGTATAGTTCGCTTGTTCCTGGGTAGGCATGTATCTCAAACGTCTCGTTGTAGTTTGCTTAATAATACGGTTCTGTAGACTTGCTCAGGTTTTTTGGTCACTGTATGGATTTTAGTTTGGTTGTATTCCTTTCAGTCACTCCTGTGTTAAGTTTTAAAAGAGATGGAAATCGTCGTTGGTCGGTTTTTTTGTCAAACCCTAGTCCAGGGTTTTCTGGTTTATGAAGTTTTCCGATTACGCATTGTATTTTACTCTATGTATATCTGCGGACTTTGCTTTTCATGGAGTTGTTCTGGCTTTACAATAGTTAATTGTATTTAAGGTCCTTCGATTTTCTAAAATGACATTTGTGAAAGGAAAATATACAGCGTTGTTACCTTTTTGTAATTGTGTTCCGCCTCTGTTCTGTGGTTTCTCTTTATGATTTTGAACACTGGAAATGGTTGACTCTTGTACGCAATTTCTTCCTCCTGCACTTCTGGAGATTATACGCCTGGATTCTTGTTTGACTGTGTGCGAAATAGATATTAAATAAATGTCTGTTTGTACTTCATGTGCGACTGTAAGTTACTGAGACTTCATCCGGCTGTTTAATGTTTGACTGTGATTCGTATTAGAATACATGCAACAACATATTGATAGACATTAATTGTATGGTAGTTTATCAGGCTGTAAAGAAAAGTTTCATTTAGGCAAATAGTAAGAAAGATAATACAGATGGACAAATAGCTTTTTTTTTAATGCTTTTGACTGTCTTTATTTCTCTTCTTCTCTTCTTCAGCTGAACCCCTCTATGTTACATTTGATTTGTTTATATATCTCTATTTTCAGGTGATTTTTGCAGTTAATCAAACTGTCATAGATTATGGTTACAGAAATATTTTTGTCGTTAGTAACTATAATTCCTTGACATTTCAAGACTTGGAGGAATAGTTGGTCCTTATTTCCCTAATTTAACGGACCATTTCTTAACTAATAACTGAGCTACAGTAATTCTAATTGAAGTAAAAAGAAATGTCTGAATTCACTGACTTTGTAAAAAAAGTTAAAAGAAAAATTATTACAGTAAAAATTAAATAGTTCAATCGATCAATAGCCTTTGAACCTGGTTGAGATTTTTCCCAATTACGGTGAGCTGGATGCTCCTACATCACTTGAAATTGTTTTTTCGTTTTGGTTTTTCACTTGAAAGGTTGTTCATGGTTGGGGATCTTTTAAAGGTTTTTTTTTTCCGGTCTAGAGAGGAGAGATGCAGGGTTATTCAATGTTAACAACTTTTCTAGAGAAATATTAATAAGTTGAACTAGCTGAAATTTTAACTAGATACATGATTTAGGGTTTGCACTCTTATTTAAGATGCCTTAAAAATACTCAAGGCCAAAAATCATTCTCTATGTCTTCTACTTGGTAGCCGCACTTGAGGAGAAACCTATACTACAAACATTAGCTTACCTAAACTACTTTGATCACATTTTTGTGGCTACATTAGATAAGTTATCTGTAACAAAATAGGAAGTCTTATAAGCCTAAACCTACATCTCAATCATTGAATTTTTAATAACAATTACAAATTCTAACCAATGAATATATCATTGACATATTTTCATTCAAATAATTTTCAAACATGATACTAAATAGTACAAAGCTAAGTCAAAATGTCAAGAGTGAACAAAAAGGTTTTCCTATGAGAGTAATGGTTAGTAGAAAATATTGAAGAGCTAAGAAATAAATCAAAATGGAATAAGAGAACAACATATAAGAGTGTAACTTATCATCACTATGAAAATTGTCCTTGTATACAAAGAAGGCAAAAGTGGATGGACGGAAGAGAAATTGATCATTATTAACACAGGGAACCATACATAGGTCTTTTTGTTTCTAACTGTAATGTGAAAGGATCCGAGGGATGGGAAAACCACAACCTGTCAAAAGCAAGAGTGTGTTTGTAAAACTTCTAATTTCCAAACCAAGAAAAATTGTTAGGTTCCCATCAATTTGGAGGTAAAGATGTGTCAGACTAGAGCAACCCAAGAAACTTCTAATTTCAACAAGACGGGCTGCGGGGCAGCTAGTCCCTGCCCCAGCCCGCAGCGTATTAGATTATGCTGCCCAAGATTCCACAGAGCCGAAAGGCTAGTATTAGGTCTAAGTTCCCTTAGATCCATGTGCAGGAGACAAAACACAAGACTGAGGCTAAGAATATGGTGACTGCAGCAATTAGAAGATTTGGCTTTGCCATCCCGTATTGGTAAATAGATTTTTATGTAAACAAAAAGAAAAGTAGGTATTAAGTATAATCCAACCTTAAGTAATTGAATCAGCACTAAGGCCCGTAAACCATAGATTTGCGGTCGTTCGCATGAGCGAAATGTGGCGGTTGCTGCCTCCTCCGTCGGGACGCCTGTTGCCACAGAAGAATGAATAATGCTTCAAATTTTGAGACCTCTTCGGAGGAAAATCCTTGTTCTCACTGCCTGACCTCTCATGATGATCTGCGTCACGCTCATTATGAGCTGCAATTTAAATTATTTCAGATTAAACATTCCCATATTGAGCTTGCAAACAAGTTGCAGACCCTTCAATTTCAGTTCTCTCGTCTGCTCGATGAGGTTGATGCCTTGAGGAGCATGATAATGGATTTTTGGTACTAGCAGATTTGGGCATTGTACTTACAGTGGCAGAGGTATTTTTGGAGAGGCATACCCTAATGGAAGCTGTTACAGCCTGTACATGCCTTTGTTTTGGTCAAACAACAGATAGGATGCGCTATAGCAGCTTGATTGTGGCATTTTCCCAACATAACAATCACTGGACAACAGTATAAGTAGAATAGAAGTGGTATATTTGGATTTCAGTGAGTGCATGGTAAATATCTGAGGCGGAAAAGGTAGTTTGCATGCTATAGTATAGTACAGTGAAATAAGAGGCAGGGGTGTGTTGTGGTACTTGCTCACAGTTTTCCCTCATGATCTCAAATAGAGAGATAGCAAAGATAGTGGGCATATGTACACAAGATCTGGAGAGGTAAACCCTGTATCTGCTTGAAAATTTTACGGATTTTTGGTACTAGCATATTTGGGCATTGTACTTACAGTGGAAGAGGTATTTTTGGAGAGGCATACCCTAATGGAAGCTGTTACAGCCTGTACATGCCTTTTTTTTGCTCAAACAGCAGATAGGATGTGCTGTAGCGGCTTGATTGTGGCATTTTCCCAACATAACAATCATTGGACAACAGTATAAGTAGAATAGAAGTGCTATATTTGGATTTCAATGAGTGCATGGTAAATATCTGAGGCGGAAAAGGTAGTTTGCATGCTATAGTATAGTACAGTGAAATAAGAGGCAGGGGTGTGCTGTGGTACTTGCTCACAGTTTGCCCTCATGATCTCAAATAGAGAAATAGCAAAGATAGTGGGCGTATGTACACAAGATCTGGAGAGGTAAACCCTGTATCTGCTTGAAAATTTTATAATTTCTAAAGATTTTCGGCTTCCAAATTATACCATGTTTTTTTAATGCCATTGTTGACTGATGGAAATATATTGAACATTGAAAGCAACTTGTAGTATTGCTTGCACGACATAAGTTTGCGAAGCTTGTCTTCCATTCCACGTGCAAATTCTTCTAATTTCAAAAGATCTTTTTCTCATATCCAAAATGTCTATGTTTCCCCTAGATTCATCATCTTTTCTAGTGTAGCTCACCTTTTATTTGTGTGCATCCTTGTGGTTTCTGCGCTCAAAGGCATATATAGCAGTGTAAATTCTCCATAGTAAAATATTCGTGTCCAACTCTTTTCGAACTTTCAAATTGGCTTTGTAGACGTTCTCGCTGGAGCTGCAAATTAGTAATATAGATCTAATTTCTAAAATTAATAAACATGTGTCTTCAATTCAATAGAAATTCAACCTCATAGTAAAATACTTTTATTATTGCTTTTGACCATTTGAAATTTGTTACCTAGAGATTCGTTTGCAAATTGATTTCTGATGGTGTGAACTACATGTGATTATTTTTATTTTCTGATGTAAATCTCCGCCTTCTATAGATTTTTATATGAATGTTGCATTCATGTATTATTGACCACCGGATCTAGAAGGGCGCGACTCCATGCAAGAAAGGGTGATCTTGCTACTCCACGCTCCGATGACAGCTGGCAAAGCCACAACCCTCAAAGCACGACACTTGGTCAATATGCATTCAAATGCCCATGCAGGCTGGCAGAACGCTTAGTTTTATACTTTTGGTCACGTTTCAAGCAAAGGGCTATTGACATCAGAAATGCATCCATGGAGAAAGTGTTTCCAGCCTCTGCTGTTTTTTCTGCATATAATTTTGTGTAGTTTCTCGTCTTGAACCCGTTGAAATGCCCCCCTGCTTCCACGGCTACTTCGGCTTTAGCCTTTAAAACAACTAAACATGCACAGCAACAACAGGTGACAAGCTATCATTCTTTTTGGCACCTTACCATCTTAGAAAAGCCATTCTAATGTAGTGTTGATGCATGAATTTGCAGACAGCGGATAGTAATAATGATGCGCATGGGTTTAGCCAAATGAGTTGGGGAGTACCTGAGATTTTAGGCCGTTCAAGCATTGCGGTGCTCATCGCAGCAGCCCTTTGCCTTGTGGACCCTGCATTAGCATTCAAGGTGTGTACATAAATACTGCCAATATATGTAAATATGTATAATGTGGGACGCATTCCATTTGTAATTGGAAAGGGAATTGAATGCCCCTAAAGCGCTAATTTATATCATTTTGCATGGAGTCTTTGTTCGTTGTATTTCTTCCCTGCCATTTGTGTCTTCATTCTCATAGCGAAATCAAAGACAGTGGAAATGCCCCCCTGCTTCCACTGCTGCTTCAGCTTTAGCCTTTAAAACAACTAAACATGCACAGCAGCAACAGGTGACAAGCTATCATTCTTTTTGGCACCTTACCATCTTAGAAAAGCCATTCTAATGTAGTGTTGATGCATGAATTTGCAGACAGCAGATAGTAATAATGATGTGCATGGCTTTAGCCAAATGAGTTGGGGAGTACCTGAGATTTTAGGCCGTTCAAGCATTGCGGCGCTCATCGCAGCAGCCCTTTGCCTTGTGGACCCTGCATTAGCATTCAAGGTGTGTACATAAATACTGCCAATATATGTAAATATGTATAATGTGGGACGCATTCCATTTGTAATTGGAAAGGGAATTGAATGCCCCTGAAGCGCTTTTTGTATGTGGGTTTGCAATGCCAGTCATAACATCAGGATAATTAATTATCGATTTGTGAACTTCATCCCATGCCTTTGGGGCTAATATTCCCTACGTAGGTCTGCAATTTGTACTGTAAATGGAAATCACAGCCCAAATTCCATTTGTACATTTATTCTTCTAAGCGTTTCTCAAGATTGTTTCTCTTACTTGCCAGTTTACAGTTGCATTTGCACTTATAAACTAACGGATATCCATATTAAACCGCCTAAAAAAAATCTGTTGTGTCGCCACAGACTTACTCTTCGAGCGCACAGCTTATGGTTCTGAGCACTCAGGAATGGCGGATGCTCTCTGTTACACCGTTTTCGTTCATCGGTTACTTCTTGCAGGGTGGAGCGGGCAGGAAGCCACCGCCGAGAGCTATGGTGCAGGGTGGAGCAGGCAGGAAGCCACCGGCATTCAATACTCTCTGGATTAAATGGATAGGGATCCAGAGGTATTTCAGCTCAGAGCTTCAGAAAATTGATAGTAGCGCAACTGCAGCTCTGATGCTTGAGACTGTAGTATTCCCAGCCCTAGAATAATCTCTGGAATAATCGGTCCGTCTGTGGGAGCGCAGAGCATGTAGCCAGAGTTATGAAGACACAGACCTGGGATTGGGATTCTCATGCAGACACCGAAGCAAGCATGGAACATGTGTTGGCAACTTGAGCTACTTATAAAGTAGTTCTAGTTCATTGATATATCACTTTAACATTTAATGTTAGCGAATTAATGCTAATGCAATGCTAGCATTAGTTTCCATGTTCAGAAAATTCATTGAATCCATAAGTTAAACGAAGATTTATCCTAAGTTTGGCCAGATCCTGGCCTCGATATGAGGCCAAATAAGATCGTTAAAGTTCTTAGTGGTCGAAATAGCAGTGGGAATTTCGTATTAGTTTAAAAAAAAGTGATTTATGGAATATAAACTTGAAACTTAGGTTAATGAATTCCGTTCTTTATAGATTCTCGCGTGGAACTAATAGCAACCGACCAAAACCGATTGCTATAGTCCCTGCCAGGCCCGGAGGGCAGGGACTAAAAATAGGAACAATTGTTAGGTGTACATCTATTTAGTGGGAAAGAAGCCACAAAACTGCGCAAGTAAGGCCACAAACGCTAACGTTGTTGGCCTGGGCATTTATAGCGATGCGGCCATTTATAAGATGTGGAATTGATGAAAGCGTGTATATATGTGTAGTGTGGATATACAATATAATGCTCGTATAATTTTGTGTGTGCGTAATTTCATGAACGATAATTATTCTACTGTATATGTTACGAGTGTGAATGTTATACATAATGAATTAATAGATATAAGTGAATGTTGTAATAGGTTATTGTTATGCAAAAGATATGGACATACGTCAACAAATTAATATTTTATGTTTTATGGTATTACGTGTGTTTCATTTTGAGGTTTATTATGTATAGATAAGAAAATGAACATGTGAATATGCATATATATTACGATGTTGCATGTATGGTTATACATAACTATCGAGAAGCATAAATATATTGAGTTATATATGAGTGTTTGTAGAGCCATACATAATTATCTAGAAGCATAAGTATATTGAGTTATATATGGGTGTGCGTAGAACGCATTCATATTACATAGTATAACATGGATATGAGTATGAGAAACCATTAGTAATAATTAGTTAGTTAGGTAAAAGTTAAAGGTGTTATATTTTAAAATGCAGTTTTCTGAATTTATATTTTTTAATAGTTTCAATATTCTTTGTTATATACAAAATTTAAAGTAAAAAATAAACGTAAAACCTAATTTATTAGGTTTTAAAACTTCAAAGAAAGATTATCTCATCATTTCATTTACTTCGTAATGTGATATCTCTTGGTGTGAATATTGTCGTAGATATGGCTATTTTATATTTACTTGTAAATATGGTTGGGATATGTTAGTCGTGGAGCCATCACTTAGTTGACTGACTATGACCTAAATTTTATGATGAATAAATGTTTTTTTTTGAATTCTATGGGAAATAACATGAGTGTAATGTAGACTTTCCCAAATTGTCCCAAAATTCCCGAGAGAAAGATTCTTATCAGGGAGATTCTTATCAGGGAAACAAAATAATTGGAAAAAGGAAACTATGTTGAGTGGAAAGATAAGCTTAGTGAGAGATACATACTAAGTTGGGTAAAAAGTTAAGGATAAGCATAGTGGGAGAGAAATGTGTTTTTATGAAGGAAAAAATAAATATTATGTCCTACTTACAAAAAAAAAAACCTAGCTACAACAGAAGAGAGGTAGGACACCAGTAAGAAAAATATGATGGGAAGAAAACAATATATACCACTAAGCCAGAACAATTTGGGATTGTTTTTCCTTTGACAAGAAGATTCAAGAAGCAAGAGGTCAGAGCTCGGAGGGAGTTGCGTGAAGTGTGATTTGTTGGTTGGGAGGAACATATTATTTCATGTGGCATTCCCAAATAATTATTATTGGTTAGATAAGTCATTTATTCTATTCAATAGCAGTGTAGACCCTCGTATTCAATAGTGAATTATGTTGATTTCAGTGAAAGATTGTTGTCTATGAAAAATAATTATTGTTAAATTGATGGAACTTAATCGTTAATGACTGTCATGTTAGTAACTATTGATATTCACTTACGAGAGAATTTATAGTGAATGTGGTTAGATATTTCTATGAAATACTAAAGAAGGATTCAATACTTATCTATATAAGTGAAATGGCTATGACATAAGAAGATTTGATGCTTTGTCTATTAGGAATGTTTAACTTGGGAAGTAGTCATTTAATGGTAAAAGTGTGTCTATACTAACTAGTGAAGGACATGCAGGTTAGTGATGAAGTAAAATAATGAGAGGCATGCAATTTAATCATGAAGCAAAATGCTTGTATGAACACAATTAGTGATTATGCTGCTATGGTATATTAATAAACATGAATTTAAAACTTAGAGAGTAAGGATGCTTGTAAATAATGCAGGAAAAGTCAGAAAATATTTCCAGAATTGCACTGTGTAATATGGTTGATCCGTCCAACATTTTAGATGGTGACACCATCCATAATCAAGGACCAATGAGAGTCTTGTAAGTAAACGAGTGCTGGAGAGCCTTTTATAGGAACAAATATTGAAATGTAAGCCAATTGGTCTAATGGCCAATTGAGAATAAAGTAATGGTCACTTGTAAATTGAACAACAAAGTATATTTTGTTGACCAACTGGAAATTGATTAGAATGGGATATGAAAAATGAATACGATAGTGGATTTCCTAAATGAAAGTTGAATCATAAATGAGTTTAAGAATTAGGTG
>APFE030875224.1:0-10834 GCA_000404065.3 Pinus taeda
CATCATCTATCTTGCTTACATAAATTAGATTTCTGGCCAATGTAGGAATATGTAGAACACCCGGAAGTGTTCTAACCCTTCCACCTTGCAAATTCAACTTTAGTTTTCCGCGACCAATGATTCTAGCCTTCCTATCATCCCCTAAGAAGACATCACCACCATCATATTTCTCATACTCACAGAACCACTCTCTGTTGGGAGTGAAGTGAATGGATGAACCTGAGTCAATCAACCATGCCTCATGATCTACATGTTTACTTGAAGAAGCCAAGTACACATCCCCACCTTCATCTGAGGTGGTTTTCGCCTCTGCAGAAGGAGCATCATCAGATCCCTTTCCTTTTTCAAGAGCTTTAGATTTACAATCCTTTTTATAGTTCCCTTCCTTTCTGCATTTCTAGCACACCACCTTTATAGGTTTTCTTGGAGATTTATATCACCCTCTAGATTTAGATCTCCCACTCAATGACTTATTTTTGTTTCTATTCTAAGACTGTCCTCGTACAGACAAGGCCTCACCTTCTGGCTCTCCATATTTTTCCATCTCATCTCCTTCATCAACAAGGATGAGACTATTTCACCAAATTGCAAGGCAGTTGTATTGCTACCTATTGCAGTACCCAGACTATCCCACAAATCTGGTAGAGAACACAATAAATTGATGCACTTATCTTCATTTGAAATTTTAATATCAACAGATAATGACTGACTTACCATATATTAAATGCATTCAGATGCTCTGTCATCGAGTCTCCATCTTTCATCCTCAGGTTATACAACTATTTCTACAGGAATAGTTTATTCGCCAGAGACTTAGATTGGTACAAAGTCCTTAACTTTTCCCACAAAGTCTTCATCGTAGCTTCCCCAGATACATTTAGAAAACTAAATCTATGACACACAATCATATTGTGCTCTTTGGCTTTTGATCCAACTTCTTCTATTCTTCATCGAACACTCCCATTCATTTGGTACCCAGATCTACCGCGATCCACTAATCTTTATCCACCAACAAATCCTCCATCTTGAGTTTCCACAACTCAAAACTATGACCATTAAATTTCTCGATCTCTATCTTTCTACTACTTGTCATCTTCTTTCACCACTAGAATTGATCTCGCAGATTTCCCACTGAACATGGTATATCACAGGCTCGAGTGAAATCCCTCAGCAACAAATGCATCCCCTTGAAGCCAAAACATCCCTGATACCAAATGTAGGCTTTAACTCCGTATAGAAATTACCTGCATATGATTCTAGAACACAAAAAAAACAATGCGAGAGCATAAAACATAAAACACATATACACAAATATTTTCCCCTTGATCCCAAAACCAGTATTACTAGTTTGATTTTTCATTATGTTCCTTTCAATGTTACAATACATATTTATACATGCCAAAGCATACAATACCATGGACCGGAAACCATCACGTCCAAAACCATGGACCAAAAGCTATCACGTCCAAAACCATGTTCGAAAAATCATGCACAAAACCATAGGTAGGTTTGCCCAACCTAATATAGGGTTACCTGCAGTCCTCAAACCCTATGTGACTGCCTTCGCTATGCAATCGATGCAACGAAGGGGGGGCTCTTTCCCCCCTTATAACCCCTTAGTTAACTACATGGGCTAGTCATGGAAAGAATATAGCACAACCTAACAAATGACCCCTAGTGGCATGGGATAAGTTTTGTAAACCAAAGATGCATGGTGGCCTAGGACTGAAAAATCGCGAGCTGTTATCTCAAGCCCCTTAATGCAAAATATTGGTTGTGATGGCTACATAAAGGACAAGAGATATGGAAGTAGATTTGGGTGTGAAAATACCGGGTTGCAGGTTGGAAAGATGCATTGCAATACCATCATAGTCGACCAAATGACTCCTCAATCTAGAATTGAGCAAAAGACCACCAGGGCCTCATTTGAGATCACAGGTTCTGGGAAATCAAGAATGGAAGCAAGGACAAATTTGGAAAGAGGCTTGGATACAAAACCCTGTATTGGAACAAGACCTTACCCTCGAATATCTCCAAGCATTTACCTCCTAGTTAGGGGTGGTTCGCGTTAAGTACTTTTGGGAGGACCTAATTCCAGGGTCAAAATGGAGGGAATGGAAATCTTCAGCTCACTGGACAACCCATGGCCCACCTCTGGACTAGATCCAAGACCCTAGATCCAATTATCTTCCTCCTCCACCAAGTCAACCTTTCAGTATAATTTGGAAACCTTCAATAGTCTCTTCTTGTCCGATATCTATGACCCAAGAAAACCCAAAATTTCAGCCCCTAGCAACTCAAAATTTCAACCCAACTTCAGCACTACAATTTTTTCCCCTCCAACAGCTCAAAAAATCCACATGCAACAGAGAGAGAGATAATTTCAAATTCTTATTCTTGAGAGAGATATCCTTCTCCTTTGCTATCAATTTCTTGGGAGGCTAACCCAATCCTCAAATATTATTTTAGTAGGGTTCCATAAAATAGAAAGGCCTCTAGCACTACCTCTAGCATCCTGAGTCACTACTTCATAATGGGGTTTGTAGCTCTTCAGTATTTCCTTAAGCTTTAATTCAATAATCTTAGTTTCTTGGATCACAATAATACTCAACTTATATCTTCTGAGTCTGTCCTTCAAATACCTTTGTTTGCCCACGTTGTTGAGGCTGCTTACATTCTAAGATGTAATTTTCATTTCAAGGGTTTGTTAAGTTGGTGGAAGATCGCTGAGAATGACACTACCATTCCAAAGTTTACCAATGTTTCTCCTACCGTCTGGATGGATTCACTCAGGTTTTTCCTTTCTCACTTCTTCCCTCCTTTCCCTTGTAGTCCTTGTTCTAGCCCTTGTTCCAGAACTCGGCTTGCTTGGGATCCCAGATGCTCTGGTTGGTCAGTGGTTGTCATTATTTGCTTGGCTTTGTATTGTTGGAAGGTATCTTTGTAGAGTTGCTTCCAATCCTCTAGGATGAATCACTCATCTAGATGTTGTCATTCATTCAATAATCTTTCTGTTACTTGTTCTTCTCTTCTAAGATCCTCCTTTTGGCTTTTAATGTCCATGTTGGCTTGATGCATTGTTTGTATGGTGACTTCTCTTTCCTGGGGTTCCTCTTCCTCTTTTCTTTTAGTGGTGTTCCCACCCTTCTGAGGGGTTGGGTAGTTTTCCAAACCCGTATTTCCATTAAGGATTTCCACACCCTCCTCTTCCTCCTAAAGAATGTCATATCAATTATGGTTTCGTAAGCCTTTATTGCTTAGAGACTAGTTGGAATTTTTTTGGTTCCTCTCATTTTGTTTCTTTCTTTGAACTTCCTAGAAACCCTATGTGTCTTCTTTTTCTTTGGTCTAGCCATTTGCGCTGGGTGCTTCTTGAGGTTTGAACTAGTTTAGAGGGCATTCAAGAAACATGTGTCCATACTTGTGGCATCTGTGACATCTAAAAGATATATGCTCATAGTCCAAGGGTTGTTGCCAAAACTCATCATCGTATTCAATCTCTATGCATTCATGTAATGGCTCTATTATATTCATGTAAACACATATCCAAGCATAAGAGGTATACCTTCCCTTTCGTGTGGAATCTGCGACCTTGAAAAAGTTTCCAACAGAGTTTCCAATCCCTTATAAAATATTTAGATCCTAGAAGTCACCGAGTAGGGAAAATAATCGGAACCAAACATGCGTTGCTAAGAGTTTCTCCTTATTAGGGTTATAACATTCTTCCTAGTGTCCCATAAAGAGACTTGCATTGTTAAAAACATATGGACCATCTTCGAAAACTCTTTTCTTATCCTCTAGATTGGTGAAAATCATTGTAAAAAAGCCTTTAGCCCCCAGCTTCAACTCAATATAGCCTTTTGGCTGCCATTTTTTCTGGATCCATTTGACCAAGTCCCTTTATGTTGGCCAAACCCCAATAAATTTACATATTAGGCATGGTATTTCATATACTTCTTGTAAGTCTCCAGTTTGTTGTTGGGTATGACAAATCTCATTTTTTTTGCAGTCCGTGGAAGATACTACCCTCGCAAGTGCAATTTCCATTGGTAGAACAATCTAAACCAATCACTATCATCAACACTCACAACCCCATTGCAAATGATCCCAAGCTTGCACCATGATACTGTGTTGTACAAGAACAAGCAGTCACTCATTTTGAATACATGCTAAGATTACTAGGAGATGACAGCCAGTAAGCCTGCCAAAAGAGATGGAACACCTTACCTTACGGCCTAAAGATCAAAGAATATCATTCTCCTGATAGAATGAGGGATGCACTAGAGAGAGTCCTAATGTATAAGCACAAATTATAGAGACTCAAGGTCAACTGGATTGGATTAAAAATCGGCCCACCATCATTTTTAGGTATGTTAGATGGGAGAAAGGAAGAAGAAGAAAGAAAGAAGTGGGAAGTAATAGAGAGGAATGCGGGGTTTTATCCACAAAAGGAGGAGACGAAAACAGAGGCCTGGAATGTCATGGAGGCCACCAAAGCAATGAAAGACATGGGCATAGATTGAGTTTCTCAGAGGATGAGCAACATTTTTAGTAGGGGGTGATGATGAGGCTCATCAATGAGTAAATTATATGGACCTTAATGCACCTCCAGCTTACTAAAATCAACTTTTCTCATCATTATTTACATGTTTTAATTATGTTTTTCTTAATGAGGATAGCAAAAATGAGATGTCATGCCTAGTGGTCCAATGTGCATTGATTATAGGTTTTGGAGTAAATTTTGGTTAATTAAAGTTCAGGAACTCGAATGGGGATAAGCAAGAGGGATTCTAGGAGACATGATCTTCCTCCTTAACTCCTCACTCACCGGAAGATTCCTCAATCAAATCTCATCAACTTGGAGTTGCAAGCAACCGAGTCATGAAGTTCATTGGTAGCCAAGCCAGTGATAGTTGAAGACCAACTGATCTTGAGATTGGAGCCAAGGTTCCCTAAATTTAAGGAATTTGTTGGTAAATTCAGTTGTATAAATCGAGAGGCCTAAGGCATCATTAGGATTTAGATTTTTTGTTCATGATATCTAAGCAGTTTTCGAGTTGAAGCATTGTAACCAAGAACTCTTATGTATTTATGATTTCTTTAATGAAAATGAGCAACATTCCCTTGATCCAGCTCTGAGTTGACACAAAGGGCTGAAGCTCTTGGGTTAGGGCCCAACCCTAGTAGTAGAGGTTCCTTTTTTTGTATATGTATGCTTAGGTTAGCTTCATAGTTAGAGTTACACTGATTTTGGTATTTGTTAATTTGCAAGCATTGGTAAATTTAATTAGTTTGCTTCCATTTGTGGATAGATCTAATAGAAGCATTGTAGTGATAAGAATATATTCCAAAAAGTCTAACAACAAGTGGTTTTCACCTCATTTCTCCCTTTTAGGGATCATGGTTTGAGGAACACTTTGCATACAACCCAAAAACACATCATTTTTTCTTTTTGTGTAATTTAGGGTTTTCTTGCTAATTTGGTCATTATCTTGCAGTTTCATAGATAAGTTGCAATTGGTATTTTATGATCTATTAAGTTTTTCACTGCTTTCATCTCTCTTTCATATTGGTTCCAAGCATTTCCATGCATGAGCTTAGTAAGTAAATGGTGATAACTTTGTTTTCTTTCACTTGAATACACCTTTCTTGTTTTTGATGAGTTTATATATGAATTCCAGGAATGATGTTTGTTGTTATAGGAGTTTCTAAATTACAGGGAGACCTCGTCTCATCAACCTTAGCCAAGCCATATCCACCCATGATTGCCAAAAGTCACTAAGGTTTCAATTTGAATTCTTATCTTATGAGGAAAACTTGCCATCTCCGTTGAGAAAATCCAACCATGTTAAAGATTTGGCTTGAGTTCTAAGTAAGTGCCTACCACTCCCATGCCTTATTTCCTCCTTATTCATGTTTTCCAAGCTCCACCCCACTTTCTAGACCACTCCCTAAGATTTCAACCTGTTCCTATACTAAAAGAGGGAATCTTGTAGGTGAACTAGTACTTCTCATAGACATCCTGTAGGAAAACGTGTAGTAGCATGTTTTGAGCCCGAATTGAGAAAAATCATCACGACAAGCCTAGATTAGGTCCCTACTTGCCCTCCGAGTCATCTGAACCATTATACTCTTTTTCCTTCACACCTCTCTTCCCTGTCAAAGAACCAAGAAAGATTAGCATTTACATTTTTCAAGCAAAAAGATAAAAAGAAAAAGTTCTTTTATATTTATTCTTGCACATAGCAGTTAGCACTCTTTAGATCAGATTTCATGCTTAGACTAGTTGAAACCTCACATGTGTTAAAATATGGTTCTTTTGCAAGCAAAGTATGTTAGCAAGTAGATAGAGGATTTCATGTTGTTTTGAAAGCATTTCTTTCAGTCTTTCTTTCATGCAATAGACAACATTTCTTTTCTTCCAATTAGGGTAAGTTTCCCTTCTCCAAATTGGTAATCAGACTTCTTCTATTCAATAGAAGGTTGGTTTGATAAACCCTAGTGGTCTATCACCCTAACTCAACAATGACAAATAGTAGACCAATTACATCTATTTGTGCATACAGCACTGCCACCTCCAAGTCTGTACAAACCGCGGGTTGATGAAGTAAAGTCGGTAGCCCAAGGAGTTGTAACATCCTTGCCGCAATAATGGTGCTCACCAGGGCCCCAAGAACTGGAGGGCCTTTGTTGGTGCTGCCATGATTTCCTATTGCCGTTGCTCCTTGACTACTTGTTTCCCCAGCCACTATGTTTCGGTAGGAGGGGATCTCTGCCCCCCGCCCCCCACCTAGGTGTACTCATGCCTCTATCAGAAGGCCAAAGTGAGGTAGGTATAGGTGAAGGGATTGCTGTTGCCGAGGGATTGTTGTAGAGGTGTCAGGGCTTTCATACCAAAATCCTAGCCGATCACATAAACTTCTTGATATTTTTCCAAGTGTTAATTTTAATCCTTACCAATTCACTATGATTAAAAAAGAAATAAAAATAAAAATAAATAAATCAAACAACTAATTATACCACTTTATAAATGAGTATAATCTCATAATATTTTTTTAAAATGATGTGAATTTGACATTTTTAAACATGTAAATCATATGAAAACATTTTTGAGTTAATTATAAAAAAAACAAATTGTCATTTTTATAGTCTAAATTTCACAATATAAGTGTTTGATTTAATTGTGAGTGAAGTGGATAGCTATTTTCCGGCTTAAACTTAATGGATAATTAGGCTTTGTAAAAATAGAATCAAATTCTTATTACTAAGAATTTACATAGAGCTAATAACAATAATTATTTAAACTATTTTTCTAAACTATATTGAAAATTGACAACTGAACCATTACAACTAGTTATACAACGACAACTGAATCATTACAACTTGTTATACTACGTATATATAAAATGAGTTAATTATTAAAAAAATATATTATTAATTTTAAAACAAAAATCATTATTAATCACAAATATTGCTTTGGAAATTTTTTATATGGTATAAAACTAACATAATTATATAAAATAAATGTTCAACAAAGATGTTGATAGATATTATAATATAATCAAATTCTTAGTAACTCAAATAACAATAATTAATTAAATTATTCCTAATTATATTGAAAAATAATTACTTAAAAGTTTAAACATTAAAATTAATTATACCATACATATATAAAATGTCAATTATTAAAAATTATAAAAAATGATATTAATCCTAACATAAAAAAACATTATTAATTACAAATTTTATTTTGAAAATATTATATGTGATATAAAATTAAGATAATTATATAAAATAAATGGTTAATAAAAGTTGATAAACATTTAAACATGATCTTATGATACATTTCAATTTTTTTAATGAGAACCTCAACCAAGAGTGTCGATAGAATTGAACTTATGATGCACTCTTAACAACAAGAATGTAAAGAACTAAGCTAAGCCTCAAAGCTCATGATACATCTCACATTACCAACATTTAAAAAAACATTAAAATTAACTAAATTAAAACTTTATTATTATTATTATTAATTATATAAAAAAATTAATATGTATGTTAAACATATTTATTTAAAAAAACACATACCAAAATTATTAGCCATGGAGATTCATCTCTATTTTACCATGAAAATTCTTAATTTGCAAATAACTTTTATTATAATACTGTGTGCCAATACAGATACCATGACTTACTAATACCAAATATCCATTAATCATAATTCATATTCTCATGACATTATTTTTAATAAATTAATTAATTAAAAAAACAAAAATGCCATAAGTCCTTTTAAGATAAATATTAACCTTTAAACCATAATTACTATTAAAACCATTTTAAAATATTTAATAAAAAATAAATCTTTAATAATTAAACTAAAATTCTAAAAATTCTACCCAAAATAAAAATACTTAAAATTATATCTATAAAATGTGTATGCCTTTAAAATATCTAGTTAAAAAATATCAAATATTATGCCTTTAAAATATCTAGTTAAAAAATATCAAATACTAGAGAAAACATTGAAAATCTTGTATGGCTAAAAATTAAAACAAATTCCAACTACAAAATATATACAAGGAAAACCTAAAAAGCTAAGGCATCATGGCGATATTGAATTTAATGTATCATTTCTATTCCATAAGACTCTAGTAACCCTTTCCACATTGAACCATCACTGCAGGTGGTTCATAACAACAACGGGTCTTAACATGCTGAAATTTTTGTGTACATTTTAAGTCACCACTAAAAAAATTAAAAGATCAATGATTCAGAAGAATCGTCGTCTTGGACAGAACCAAGAATAAAAATCAACCGAACATTAGAAAAGGAGAAAGACCTCTCCTCCGCTTCTTGGGATTTACAGTTAAAGGAGTCGATGTATATAGGTATGTTTACGACTGACCCAACTGTTGGAATTTTATGGTGAATTCCATAACACAAAACATCATAGAACAACTCTCTGATATGATGGAATTTTCTGCTAAATTCCTAAACAAACACACAACACAAAACTGCTCTATTTCTGCACAGAAAACTAATAATTTCATTTTCTGGACTTGGTGTTGCAGCAACAGGAATCGGTGTTGTAGCAACGCTGATCGTGGTGTTGCAGCAACGGGAAAAATACTCTGTTTTTAATAACACAGAAAAAACAGAAAACTGCAACACGATTTTGACGCTAAGTCACTTTAAGAAAATTGACGCTTTGTGTAACAACAACTAAAGAAAGGGGCGTCAAATCACTAATAGGCTTACAGAGTAAAATCAAAGTGTTTTTGACACTTGGTGTAACAGCAACTGAAAATCAACAATACAGTAAACTTGTATTCATGAACAATAAGCAAGCTGATACAGAAAACTAACTGTTACAAGAGGAACGCTTCAGTTCTAGAAATCGATTTTTTATCTCAGAAAATCACAGGTTCAACACTGCTGTGAATTTACAAAAGAGACACACTCTTATTCTTTTAACCTTCGCTCAAAGTACAAAAACAGAACTGCTGTTCTAAATCACAGAAAACAGAACTGCTGTTCTTTTCTGCTTACGCTGCCTCTCTTGCACTTCTTCTCATGAGAAAATAGGATTGCTGTGCGTTACATTTATAGGAAAATAAAAATTTGTTTTAAACAATAAACTAAGCAAAAAATATCTGCTGATCTTTATCTGCATATTTATTGCAAAGAGACGGTGATGAATTTTCAGAAAAAAATAAGATGGCTATCTGCAGGGGATTTAATTCTGAATTTAAAGTTCAAAATATCAGTGGACTTTTGCGGCACCGAACAATATGAAATTAATTGCTGAAGATCAGATTTTGTTCTGTATTAATTGTTTGCAGTTGGAATTAAATTCCAACACTCCCCCTTAATTTCAACTGCTGCATACTCAGGCATTTTCTGAAATGATCAAAACCTTTCTTTGCTAATGGTTTTGTCAAAATATCAGCCACTTGATTCTCTATTCTGCAGTGCTGCAAAACAATTTCACTATTGTTAACCAATTCACGTATGAAGTGAAATTTGGTATCTATGTGCTTTGTTCTTTTATGAAAAACAAAGTTTTTAGACAAAGCTATTGCTGAGCTATTGTCACAGTAAATGGTTGTGCCATTTTCTTGTTCATGACACAAGTCTCTAAGAACCCTTCTCAGCCACACTGCTTGGCATGCTGCTATTGTTGCTGCCACATACTCTGCCTCTACTGTTGACAAAGCAACAACTGGTTGCTTCTTGGAAGCCCATGAGATGGCTCCCGATCCCATATGAAACACATATCCTAATGTGCTTTTCCTATCATCAACACTTCCAGCCCAATCACTGTCCATGTAACCTGTCAACATGAAACTTGCAGAAGAGGAGTATAAAATACCAAACCCCTTCGTTCCATTCACATACCTTAGAATCCTCTTGGCTGCCTGCCAATGAGTCTCTTTCGGTCTTTCCATAAATCTGGAGATTAAACTCACAACATGCATAATGTCCGGCCTAGTTGCAGTTAAGTACATAAGGCTGCCAACTATGCTCTTGTAAAATTTTGAATCAAAATCCTTGTTGTTGTCTTCTTTGGTCAATTTCAGCCCCATTACAGTTGGATTCACAGCTGCCTTGTTGTTCTGCATGTTAAATCTCTTCAACACTGCTTCTACATATTTATCTTGAGAAATGAAAACACCATTTTCACTTTGGTCTACTTCAATTCCAAGAAAATATCTTAAGAAGCCCAAATCAGTCATTTCAAATTCACTTTTCATGATTGCTTTAAAATCAACAATGAGAGAAGCATCATTGCTAGTAAAAATCAAATCATCTACATATAAAACAACAATAAGAATCT
>APFE030875238.1:2662-22815 GCA_000404065.3 Pinus taeda
GACAGCTGCCAAAGAGTTGGGAGACCGACTCTTTCAAATGAAATGCCACTACAACCACAGGTACTCATCGAACCCTTTGAAAAATGGGCTTTAGATTTCATTGGACCTATTAATCGACCATCTAGGCAGAAGAAGTATATATTGGTATGTACTGATTATGTCACTAAATGGGTAGAAGCCAAAGCATTATCTGCTGCTTCTAAAAATTCAGTTGTTAGTTTTCTTTATGAGGATATTTTTACTCACTTTGGTGTTCCAAGAGAAATTGTGACAGATCAGTGAAGTCAATTTACATCTAACTTGATGGAGAAGCTGATGGAAGAATACAAAATCAAGCACAGAAAATCTACTCCTTACCATCCGCAAGCAAATGGCCAAGTGGAGTCTAAAAACAAGGTGCTTGAGAGTATCATCACCAAAACTGTTCATCTACATAGAAGAGATTGGGCAGAAAGGCTTCCTGAAGCCTTATGGGCCTACAGAACTACATGGAGGAATACAACAGGACATTCTCCCTATGAACTTGTTTATGGGAAAGAAGTCCTGCTTCCCATTGAGTTTCAAGTCAAGACTTTCAAGATAGCAGTCCAGTTAAGGATGAATCTATCAGAAGCCCAAAAGCACAGAATGAAGCAGCTGAATGAGCCAGATGAGATCAGACAAGAAGCAATTTTAAGGACTGATCTAGTTTAACATCAAAGAGCTAAGTGGCATGACAGATACATCAAAGAGAAAAAGTTTCAAGAGGGAGATTGGGCGCTACTGTTTGATTCCAAGTTCAAAGACTTCAAAGGTAAATTTCAGATCCATTAGCTTGGGCCATATGAAATTGACAGTCTTTAATAATGGAGCAGTAAGAATCAAGACCATTGATGAATTTCAGACTCCTCTTATTGTGAATGGCCATCGATTGAAAATTTATAATAAGCCACTCTCAAAATAGGAATTTGTCAAGATGTTCCAAGAGAATTCTGCAATAAGGCTGGTGGAGAAGAATCCTTCTTCCCCACCAGCCTAGCCTTTGTTTCTTTCAGTTAAAAAAAAAAGAAAAGGCGAAAAAAAAAGAAAAAAAATTGTATAAGCCTGAAAACCAATCATAGATTGGCAGTCTTATACAGAAAATACAGAGTGAAAATCAGGGGCACCTGACACTCTATATTTTCCAAAAAAAAAAATCTCTCTCTCCTCTCCTTCTTTTTCCATCTTCACTCCACCTCATTTTCCATTTCACTCCATCTCCATCTCATTCACTTCACTCCATCTCATTTGCCATTTCACTCCATCTCCATCTCATTCACTCCATTCCATTCATGTCATTTTCATTTCATTAATAAAAGCTCCTTTCAGGACTACTTTCACTCAGTTAGTTCTTTTCTAACTGCATTTGTTCAGCTAAGTGGGTGTTGTCCTAGTTTCCGCAGCTGGAGACCGTTTCCGCAGCCAGAAACGATTTCTGCCGCTACCACCACTCTGTTTTGCAAAATTCATAGTCAAAATGTTAGTGCAAAAACCATGAAAATGCAGGTGTAATTGAGCAATTGCCATGAAGACATGGAGCATCTCCAAGACATCAAGAAAGAACAGTGGATAAAGGCTATGGGAAAGAAATGACAAAGTTTCCAAAGGTATGAGAATTTTTTTTTTATCAAATAACAATTAAAGTCATGATTATGCATAGTTATCAAACCATGAAAAGTTCTACTATGTGCAATGATTCAATACGATAGCTCCATTGTCCACTCCTATCCCACGATATTACTCCGCACACCATACATTTATTTCTTAATGGTCTCATGATGGATTTTCCGGGTTTAAACTCAAGTTGACTGCACTTTCATTTGCCACCTGCGCTCATGAGATGTGACCAATCCCTTTACGGCTCCTCTCCACCGCATTTTCCGTAGCCATCTATCAAAACGTGTAATCTCCCGTACGCAGCTGTTAATTCAAATCTCGTCTCCACTCCGCTCACTTACAATTTCATTAAAAGTTTCCCTTTCATATACACGCATTTCAAATTGTGAAGTTATTTGTGCTTGTCTACCCTCTGTTCTACCTATAATTTGAGGCATTCCCGTTACCTGCTACCAATTGCAGCCACTACATTTTACAGCAAACCTTGCAACCGAGCTACTTTCCCTTTGCTAAATCCTTTGCGCAATTGTATCCTCGGTTGAAATTCAAAACAGAGAGAGGAATGGAAAAATTACTAAGGGCAGAGCCAAAAGGACTGAAATATTTAGAAGGTTACCCCCAAGCAAAGTAATTCCTGAGGAAAGCCAAATGGTTACGCTTCATCCAGAAGTTCAAAGGCTATAACAAAGAGGTAACCAAGGCTTTTGCACGGTCTTTCGATGGTCAAATGGTGGAGATTGGAGACTTGAAGCTCACGGTGACCAAGACAACAGTAGAAACTGCCACAGGCTTACCTCAAGAAGGTGAACGATGGTTCAAAAACAAAAGCGTGGATGAACAGGCATGGAGGATTATGCTAAGAAACCTAGGTATGGACACCACTGTGTTTACTAAAGGAATACCTATTCATGCACTAAAGGAAGAATGGGCTAGTCTGCTATTAGTTATCCAAAAATTTGTCACTTGTGAGGGCCGTTTTGGTTCGATGTACATGTACCATGCTAGACTGCTGATGAATTTCTTAGAGAATCAGACTCTTAATTTACCTTATTTCTTGCTGTTAAGTTTGAAAAAAATGAGTATTATAGTCCAAAAACATATAGGCAATATAGAACCTCATCTATACCATCATGGACTTGTAAAAATTCTCATTGAGAACCAACTAAAGAAAAACAAAGATACCTGGGAAAAATTCTTGATAAGAAACTACTTCCAAGATCCAGCTGAGGCCTCTGAAAGTAATACACCAAAGGCACCAAGGAAAAGTAGGAGGAGAGAAAAAAGCACTCAAATCCAAGACTCCCCTACTATAAAAACTCAAGAAGTTGGTCAAAAAGAAGAGGAAAATAGAATTAAAGACAAGAAACAGAGGAAAGATAAAGGTAAAAGGACCATCCAAGAAGTCTACCAATCACCTGAGCCATCCATAGAGGAGGATTACGAATCACTGTCAGAAAGATTAGTACATCTTCAGGCTGCTATAGCAAAGAAAAAGGAAAAAGGGAAACAGAGTATACGAGAAAAGAGTACTAGTTCACCAGTCTTGAGGAGAAGCCACAGGTTAAGAGAGAAGTGGAATAAAACACAAATAAAACGACCTCACTTCATTGACTTGGGTGGAGAAACACCGGAGAAAACTCCAGCTGGCCGTACTTCACCTAGTCCTCAACCAAGTATTAAAACTAGTCCCCTACATATTGAAAGCCCTTTTCGGCCAGAGCTAGAGAGTAGTTCTCCTCCTCCTCCACCACATTTTGAGCTCAGTCCAAGAAAGACACATGAAATAGATCCCAATCAAGAGAAGGTATATGACTACTTGGAGTCATTGGAAAAATCAGTTGCAGGTCTGAGTACCACTCTGCCACTAGATGCACAAGTTCAGTCCTTAAAACAGGAGGTGTTTGAATTAGAAGTCCTAAGCAGGCATATCAAGCAGGAAAATGAAACACTCAAGGAACAGAGCAAAGTAGATAAAATTATTCATGATAATGCCATGCTTCATTTAGGACTATGGCAAAAGAAAAAAAAGAAACTGAAGAAAAAGTGCAAAAAGTTGACCAGAGCCTTAATTAATCTCAAATTCAGATGTCTAATGAGGAAACCAAGGATGGTGGTGGCACCAAAGAAGAATAAAAGAGGGCTAGATATCCTAGCAGAAGCATCAGAACACATGGACTAGAGGGGAATGTCTAAATTTTGGTTGCATGAGGACATGCAACACCTTCATAGTGGGGGTATGTTGAGTCCCAAACCTGCACTTCCCTATATACCCTTTCAGCCTTCTTTTTCCATTTACTTCATCCACCTAGCCTTCAAATCATTTCATATTAGGCTAAAAAGAGCTTATGAAATGGTTTCCTAACTATGTTTCTGACTGTTGTTTGGTTTAGATTTTTTGTTCAACAGTTGCGGAAACTTGTCACTTTCCGCAGCCAGCCTGAGTTTCCGCAGCCATTTTGTCAAAAGCTATGCTACAGGTGTCCAATGGAGAAACCAACCACATGGGAAGGATGCAGGTGATGTGTACATGGAGTGTGTCCTCTCAGATCAGCCAAATCGCTCATAAATAGTCATGGTCAACGATGGTCAAAGGGAGGGCCAAATGAGGAATTTTGCAGTGGCACGGCTCTGTTTTGGCACACGTGAAGGATTGCGTGGCATGATCCTTCATTCTTGGAGGTACTGGCACAACTGTCGACCAGCCTGCGAACCGAATCAAGCAGCCACCACTCCATGAACTCAACTGCTGTAATGACCATCACGCTAAATCTAAGGCTGTGGATATTTATGTGTCTCTTGGCAGCAAAAATCTAGGAATTAGTTATTAGCATTTTCACTTATAAATAACGCGTTGATATACGCTGAACAGTTAGTCTGGAAGTTGTAATTTTGACTGTTGTTTCATCCCACTGTGCTGTATTTTCCTTTACTTTATTTCTGCAATTCAATACATGAGAAGACAGCGTTCCTGAATCCAATTTGTGAATAAGTAGTTGGTTGGCTGAGGTGACAGAGGGCCCCTATACACCAAAGCTTGTATAGTTTCTTACTTGCTTTTGTTTACTGCCTTTTTGTAGTCATTACTTGTACATGTTTTATGTTGTTATAATGTTCATCACTGTCCATATTTCATGTTCTCTTCATAACTGTTAAGCTGATTAGTGTTTCCTTTACAGGTTTTTGTAGGTAGCCTGGGCACATTTACATGTTTTTGATAGCTACTGACATGAGATCATCTTGTCCTTTCTGCTGATTTTTATTCATTAAGTTTAATTCCAGCATTGTCACTTCTTTCAAGTTTTGTTTTGCTTGATTACTTTTCTACCATTTAGACATCATATTACTTACTTGTTTATGATTTCCTTTCTATAGCCAAGCGACTCAATTAGTATGGAATCAGAATATTACTTGAAGTAGTGTGATCTAGTTTTCTTTCCTGCAAGTTAGAGATTGAATTACTTATGTCATTTTCAAGAGTTGAAATATGAATGAGTAGTTAAATCTTAGTTTCCTTTTATGCAATTTAATTTCCTGCAATTTAGGTATCATAATACTCAGCTTGTTTATGATCACTTCCTATAGTCGGACTGAGTCGAAAGGTGAAGGGTCAGAATATAGGTTGAAGTAGTGTGATTTAGTTGCTTTACTTTCAGTCTTTGAGTTGCTTTAAGTTCAGATTTTATTTTCTTTTTCACACAGCAGTAAGGATACTGGCCCATTGTCACTAGTTCATTGTTTTGATGCATTTACTTCTTTTTGAGAATTGATTTCATTATAATCAGTTTAGAAACTTTCTTTTTGAACTTTTAAGGTTAGAAAATCATTGTAAAAATCATCATTACCATTCACACTTAATTTTCAATTTCGCCATCTCACACTAGGGAATCCACAAAAGATAAACCCAAAAACAAACTAAAAACTCAAAAATGGTAAAAGACTAAGGAAAAGGTTATCTTGCACATATAGTGCACTTCACTTCATTAGTTTACGACTCCCGGATTAACATTTTAAATAGCAATTTAGGACATACTAAATTGACTAAACAAGCAGCTCATAGGAAAATTCTAGCTCCATAAGATGTGGAAGGGGCTTTTCCTTCTTCTTCAACACAATAGGTACATGTGCAACAGCTGCACAAAGGAAAGGAAAAGATGTTGGATAATGATGAGGAGGAAATAGATTTTGAATTGACTAGGCATGATGAGCCGGAGCAACGTTATGCTCATCATGGAGTTGATATCATTGACTTGGAGGCTCAGGACGAAGAAACCATCAAAAACATCATCATACAAGAAAGGGAAGCTCAAGTACAAGCTTTGGCAGACAATTTGGAGAGGGCCAAATATGTCATCACATACCTGGAGCAAGAAAACAAGCAATTAAGTGACAAACAAGTATGCATGGAGCTAGAAATGCTCAAGATGAAACGACAAAGTGGCAAAGAGGCACAAGTCACTTTGACCCCTATTGAGAAGGATATTGAAAATGATAGGGAGGCTTTGCTTGAAAGAGTCAACTTACACCTTAAGAAACTGCTACGGAAAGCCAACAAAGATAATCAAATGATCTAACACATGGCCTATCATTATAAGACCCAAAACAAGATTTGCAATATGAGGGTCAAGAGAATGAAAGCTAGGCTAAGGTAGGGCTTGAAAGACAAGAAATAAGAGGATATACTTATAATAGTGGCTGAAGCCTCCTTGGCTCATCAAAGCACATTATGGTGGTGCTTCACACCAATTTTGGGCAAGTTTTAAACAAATTTTGTCATTTGCAATTTGAATTTCATTACACAGAACAACTGCGTGTGGCGCTGCGCTTTTCCTAGGGGCACCCATTGAAGAAATGGCTTGCATTTTTGGATTCATAGTGATGAGAACATGCACTCTAGCAAGTTTCAAAAGATTTGGGGCATAATTGGTCCACCAAAAGGTCAAAAAACACCCTAAAAATGACCTTTTTGCCACTATTGTACACACAGAAGAAATCTTGGGAGAATCACGTTTTGAGGGGTCACATAAGCTCCAAATGCAGACATTTTTGGATTTCAAGAAAGTATACTTAAAGGCCTTTCCAATGAAGTATCATGTGCTCACTTTGGATGTTGGGAAGGTCTACAAAAGGGACCTAAAATTGGCGTTGGGATTTTGCCCAGTGGCACTGCGCTTTTCACAGATTTTGCTTAGGGTTGCTATTTTTCTAGTTTTTGACTGTAATCATGGAATCTCTCTCATGGTGGATAATTTACCTATGTAAATAATGTCATGGCTTGTAAAGATGATGGATAAATAGTAATAGAAGGTAGGTTAATTTCTTAGCAGTTAGTTTGAGCTCAAATGAATCAGTTTTTCACTTTTAGAGGCAAGTTGTTGAGATTCCTATATTCCTATTTTCTTGTTTAGTGTTGGTTAGATTAGTTCCTCATCTTGGGGATTGTTATAGACATTTTTGGGCACTTCAAACCCAATCATAAATTTCCATACGCTGAGGGATCCTAAGCCCCTAAAAGTGTTGCTTCACTACCTAAAGGAACAAGGTCAACTGATTACATCATCTCCCATAAGTTCTCCACTGAAAACTGCTCATAAATGGTGAAAACTGGACCATACTGAAAGCTCAATGCAGAGGGTGCGATGCACATCACCTTCCCAATGTACAGGGTGCGATGCATACTGATTTGCTCCTCTGTAGGGTGTGATGGTTGGGAATGGACAAATGGCAAGGACAAAAATGCGAGGTGGAAGATCATGGAATCTTCCAGAAGCTTCCCCTCTGACACTTGCCACTCCATTTTCGACCAGGGATGAGTAAGAGATCATCATTCTCCAATTGGAAGAAGGAACTATCAGAGAGAAGACACTAATCAAGATCCCAAAAGATGACTCACCTCTCTGTAATCATCTATATATGGATCCCTCATCATAGAGATCCAGAGGCTGGAATTTTGTAACTTATAGAGAAGTGTTGTTGGTATTCTGGTGTACATTTATAGTGTTGGGTGATCTAGCTTTGCTTGAGGTGAAGAAGGGCTTCTTAGCTGGAGGATGATGCTGGGTCAGAGCACATGGTTGTAATCTTCTTGCTACTTTTCTTCTGAATAAAGCTATTCTTGTTTCCTTCCATATTCTTGTGTACTTGTTTATATATGCATGTATATGGTTAATGCACATCTGATCCTGCATTATTTATGAATTTAGATCCTTGTTTCTTTCATAGTCGTATGTTGCTGTGATCCATAGGTTCTTTTGAGCTGGGCAGACAAGAAGAAGCGGAAAAACTCTATCAAGAAGGAGCGGAACGCGCGCAGACTCAGGTTGGCCCTCTTGGTTCTCCTCTCATCTATTTTCATAAAAGGAATCAATAGTAGACTTTGATTTTTTGTTTCTAAGGTAGCCACCCATCTTAGTGGGAATAGCAGCATCCGAGTGGACACTATTCCCGTATAACAGGGATTCGACCCCTGAGGATGGGAGGAGGTTGAAACAATGCCTATATCTTCTTCTTCTTGCTCATTGCAAAGGGTTGGACTCAGTTGGATGCTCAGAACTTGATTGTACATCATTGTAAGTAGTTTGGAAAGGAGATTAATAATATTTGTAGCTATTTTTATGGGATCCCTGTGGTATGGAGTTTTAGTACAGTTTCTTCTTTTGTGATCATTAGTTTACATGTTTTATGTATGTCATCATTCATTTCATTTCTTCTTGTTGAATTTTTTCAAGTTTGATAGGTAGAATCCATTGTATCAATGCTCTGCCTTGGGAAATCGTTCAACATTTCATGTTTTCTACTGTTTAAGAAGGATCCATCATTGTCACTTGCCCTTCTTATCATCTCATCAGTCTTAAACACCTCACACCATCAACCCTAAAGTGCTAAATCCTATGCCTACCTTGCCCCATAGAACACCCAACATTTTTGACCTAATTTGCCAGACCTAAATTCCCCAGCTCTTCTTGATCCAGCAAAACGCCAACAAAATTCAATCAAAACCTCCAAGCTACTATACCTAGCCTAAAATACTTTAGCTGATCCAATCATCTTGACTGAGATCCTTACGGAGAGAGCCCTCTCCTGGCCTAGTAGGGCTAGCTACTTGGCTAAGCTTGGTTTGTGGTTACCCTAGCATTGCCTCCCTTCAGCTTGAGGTCAATCTAAGTGATAACATAGTGGCGACCATACTGGGGAACGAAAGACTAATCTCCCCGATAATATCTTTCATTTAAATTCTTGAACTTTGGATGATGAGTTTTAGAATTTACTAGGCTGAAATAGAAAGTTGTAAAGCAATATAAAAAACTTCAAAATTTGAGCACACTAGCTTCGAGAAAGTACACTAGGGCCAATCCTGATCCAAATCCTGCCCCAATAGTGGATAATCCTAATTTGATTTCAAGAAGAATCAAAAGACATGAAAGTTCAGTAAAAGTAGATTTCTTCGATAAAAGTAGATTCCTGCCCGGATGAGTGGTTGTTCTTAGAAGATCTCTCTTTTGATTTGTCGTTTGACCTTTCTCTATTTAGGAGCAAATCTAAAAGTTCACTTGACGATATAGTTCTAGACCTGGAGTTTATTGCAGATCTCAAAATTCAAAAGGCAAACTGGTTAATTGATGAGTATATCCTAAATTCTTCTCAATCAACCATTGCTACTACTAAGATCCCTGTGTTTTCTAAAACAACATCCACTACCTTCAGTTCATCATTATTCCCAGCAATCTCTGAATTTCATTCCCAGTCTCAGTTTATACCTACCCTTCCCCTTCAACCTGTCATATCCTATCAAACACCTATTACCTCTACTTCTCCATCAACCATTCCATTAAAGCCTAGTGGTCCGACCGTTGTTTCAAATCCACCTCAAGTCATGGCTGCCTGGTATGCACCCCTTGTTTTACCTCAGAACCTTGGTGATATGCCTATTGATTACCAAAGTAAAATATCTTTTTTTGATGCCACTCAAAACATTACAGCTCACCAACATGTTGATAGAATGAATGACTTATTTGACCTTCATGAGGTAGAGATAGAAAATGTGACTATTATATTGTCTGTCCAAAGCTTTGGAGGTGAAGTTCAAAAATGGTTTAGAGCTTTACCTCCAGCCTCTATCACCACTTTGCCAGTCCTGCATAGGCAATTCCTGGATCAGTGGGAGGTAAAGAAGAACCCACTCCAAATTGTTTCTGAGTATGAAAATATCAAAAGGAATATTGGTGAAAGTGTGCAAGATTATTGTGTGAGGTTTAATGCAGTATATAATGCTATTCCGGCCAACATTAAACCACTAGAGGTGTTAGCCTTGCTCAAGTTTCTAGACAGTTTCAATGTTGATATGGCATATCAGTTACGGGAATGTGATCTCACCACACTAGAAGACATGCAGAAGAACGTTGTAAGTGTAGAAGCAAATCTACTGGCCAAAAGAGAAAGAATGAGATCTGAAAAGAGAGTGACCATAAAAGAGGGAGCATCTCCTTCAGATGCTAAGATGGATACTTTGATACGAATAGTGGAGAAGATGGTTGACCGACTGACCATTTTAGATAGACCTGAACCACCAATCAGGAATCCAAATTTTAGAGGACAGCAACAGCCCCAATTCCAGATTAAGTAGAGGGAACAAAAGGCACCGGACCAACCAGCATAACAACAACAGATCAGAACTCCTATGCAGTAGAATTATGTTAAGGGAATGGAAGAATACGATGACGATGATCCGGTAGTTGAAGCAAACCATTTTTTCAGTGCCAATGGTATGCCCATTTTTCTGACAGAAAATGAAGAATATGCAGAGGTTCCAGACACCGAAGGGGATGAAGATTACATATTAGCAAATGATGCAGTTTTGGAGGATGAGTTTGATGATTATCAACGAGGTTATATGAACGCTTTGACATCACAGCAAAGGCAGTCTTATTTGAGGAGTAGAGATGTGCCAATCAATCCCATCCATAAAAGAAAATAGCTATAATCAAAGAATGACTCCTAAAACATTCGGAAGAAAGGGAAAGTTCCTGATAATCCAAGTTCCAGCAAAGTACATCCACAAATAAAATTACAAACGAGAAGAATAATCAGTAAAGTTCAGTGAAAGAGCAATTAGAGAAGAAGGACCTTACTGTCAAAGAAGTAGAAAAAGTTTCATCCTTTAATTTAGAAAATGAAATTTCTAAATTAAAAGTGTCCATTCCCTTGACTGAGCTGGTGAAGAATAGCAATTATAGACACCAGATGTCTAGAATTTTGCAAATAGACCCTTTGTCAGATATGGTAAATGTTGAAGATGATCATCCTGAACTCATTTTTGGTCCAACAGTATAAGGTTAGTCTGAAGAAAGTGAAGTTCCTCCCTTTTATCTAAGTCTTAGATTACATGAGTACATTCTCCATAATGCCATGTTTGATTCTGGAGCTTCTCATAATTTGATGCCTAAAGCCATTATGGAGAATTTGGGCCTGTATATTACCCTAAAATACCATGATTTGTACTCCTTCGACTCTGGTAGAGTTCGTTTCTTTGGTCTTATCAAAGATTTGGTAGTGTCTTTAGATCAAATTCTAGCAAAAAATGTTTTGATGGATGTGGTTGTTGCTGATATTCCACTGCGATTGAATATGCTCTTGTCTAGATCGTGGGGTGCTAAACTTAAGGGAAATTTACAACTTGACTTCTCTTATGCTACCATTCCCCTTTTTGGTCAATTAAGAAAGTTATACCGGGAGAAGAAAATGAAAGACATGATCACCAACAAAGAGAAGCCACTGAATCATCCAATAAATGTTGTACATACTGATTTAGAATCATTTGTTTTGTACTCTGATAGCGGATTAAATGATGTAAATATTCAGATTGTAGAAGTAGATGATGTACCAGAAGTTTCCAAAAATTTTAGGGCACCTTAATCAGGAAAAAGAGAAAGTAGCAAGTTCTTCTAAGCAGCATAAGGTTAGGGAAGAGTAGGAAAATGAAGTAATCAATCAAAGTAAGGTAGAGAGGGAAACAAAATTTCAGCATTTAGAAGACGAAGCTAGCCTTTGGAGCATGGATTTTGATGGTGACGTGGGTAAGGATGGTGCCGATATAGGAATTTGGATTTGTAGCCCTACTTTCCAGCCTACCAAAGTACCAAGTAATGTTAGAGTATGTTCTTACAAGTTGGCTTTTGACTACCCTAACAATGAAGCGGAGTATGAGGCTTTGATTACAAGTCTTAAAATTTTGAAGAAATTGAATGCAAAAAGGATTTCTGTCTATGGTGATTTAGAGCTGATGATCAAATGGGTAAAGGGAGAGTATCAAACAAAGCATCCATGGATGAGAGCCTACAAAAATGCAGTCCTATATATTTTGAGAATGTTTCCTGAATATACCTTGACAACAGTACCCTGAACTCAAAAAATTATTGCAGATTCACTCGCCACTGTTGCAAGCAATTTGAAGATCCTAATGAACTCCAGCAGCAAGTTTGAAATTCATGTCAAACACTAGCCTACTGTTCCAGATAATTTAAGGTATTGGAAAGTGTTTTGGGATGATAATGAAATCAATACCTTTTTGCAGAATGAAGGAAAATTCAAGGATGCTTCCATTGATGATGATTGTGATACCAATGAACAAGAGATTGAGGTGAATCAGATGGAGGTATTGCAACTGAAAGATAACATTATTCCTAGAGGTCTCATACCTTTAGAGGAGCTTTTCGATCAAGATGATGTGGCTAGAAATCAAAGCTTGGTTCCTACCAAAAAAGGAGTTGAAGATGTTAATATCAGAACAACTGACAAGCCCAAGCTTGTAAAGCTATCAAAAACATTGTCTCCCGAGGTAAAGGCCTAGTATGTTATATTACTTTCTGAATTTTCTAATGTGTTTGCGTGGTATTATTCAAATTTAAAGGTGTATAACAAGGATATAATTCAGCATACTATTCCTATCAAGCCGGATCAAAAGCCTTTCAGACAGAAGTTGAGAAGGATCAATTCAAAACTTCTTCCATCCATCGAAAAAGAGGTAAACAGATTGTTCAAAGCTGGCATCATTGTTCCAATTAGATTTTCTGATTGGATTTCAAATTTGGTCCCAGTATGAAAGAAGATTGGAGAAATAAGGTTGTGCATAGATTTCTGGAACCTCAACAAAGTATCCTTAAAGGATAACTATCCACTTCCAAAGATGGACCATATTCTGCAAAGAGTAGTTGGAGCATCATAGATGTCACTACTCGATGGTTACTCATGCTATAATCAGATCTTGGTGCATGAAAAAGACCAAGACAAAACTTCCTTCACAACACGTTGGGGAACTTTTCAGTACACCAAAATACCATTCAGATTGAAGAATGTTGGAGCCACTTTTCACCGAGCAATGGACATCGCTTTTGCTAATGAGAAGGATGTTTTATTAGTTGTTTATTTACATGATTTGATGGTATCTTCTGGTTCTAATGATGAACACTTGCACCACTTAAGGATTGTCTTTCATAGATGTAGAAAGTTTGAGATTTCTCTCAACCTGAAGAAAAGTCTTTTTTCCATGGACAAGGGTAAGTTCCTTAGTCATATCATTTCTAAAGATGATAACTACATTGATCCTTCAAGGGTGGAGGCAATTCAACATATAGACTTTCCGTGCAACAAAAAGGAGATTCAAGCTTTCAATGGTAAAATAAATTTCTTACGCAAATTTATACCCAATTTGGCTGAACATTTACGTGAAATGACTAATATGTTGAAAAAAGACAGCACAGTGAAATGGACCAAGGATGCCATGAAGTCATTCAATTTGGTAAATTTTTCTTTAACCACAGCCCCAATATTGATTTGTCCTGATTACACTCAAGACTTCATAATATTTTCATTTGCATTCGAGGATACCATGGCTGTAGTATTGATTCAAAAGAGATATCAGATTGAGCAACCCATTTCTTTTTTTAGTAGGACTATTCGAGATGTTGCCTTGAGGTATAATATCATTGAAAATTAAGCATTGGATCTCATAAAAGCATTGAAGGATTTCTTAGTGTACATTTTTCATTCACATAGCATAGCATATGTTCCTAATGCAACATTAAAGGAGGTTCTTATGCAAATTGATCCGGAGGGAAGAAGAGGTAAGTGGATAGCAGCAATGTTGGAATATGATCTGGAGATTAAACCCACTAAACTAATTAAGGGACAAGGCTTAGCAAAACTGATGGTAGAATCAAATCTCCATGCTCTAGACATAAATCTCATAGCAGCAATGTCGAAGGATGAGGATGATGGCCTACTCATTCAAGTTTTAGAAATGTTTCTCCAATCACCATGGTATTCTGATATAGTTTATGGTCTTCAACATCTTTCACCACCTCCTGGAATGTCAAGGAGCAAAGGTAGATCACTAAAACTCAAATCAGATAAATTTTGCATTTTAAACAGTGCTCTTTATTAGAAATATCCGGGAGGGGTTCTTCTTAATTTTTTGGTTGAAGACGAAGCTCAGCAGGTGATGCATGATTTTCATAAAGGTTATTGTGGTGGTAATTTGTTTTGGAAAACAACAACTAACAAAGTCTTGAGAGCAGGATATTATTGGTCGACTTTATTTTCAAATTTGTATAAAACAGTGATGAGCTGCCATGAATGCCAAGTTTTTCAAGGAAAAAGGAAGTTGCTTCCTCTTCCTTTGAAACCAATTGAAGTAAATGCACCTTTTTAGCAGTGGAGACTTGATTTCATAGGGGAAATCCATCCTATATCATCATCAAAACACCGATTGATCTTAACAACTACCAATTACTTCGCCAAGTGGATTGAGGCCATTCCGACAAGGCAGGCCACGAATACGGTAATTATTCAATTTTTAGAATCTAATATCTTGCCTCGTTTTGGTTGCCCTCACAATATCATAACAGATAATGCAGTGGCATTTAAGTCCAAGAAGATGGTGGAGTTTTGCAACAAGTACAATATTACATTTGGTCATTCCACAGCATACTACCCGCAGGGCAATGGATTGGTCAAGTCATCAAATAAGTCCTTGGTGAATATAATCAAGAAAATGTTGGAGGCAAATAAGAGGAATTGGCATCGAAAGCTCGTTAATGCCTTATGGGCCGATAGAGTGAGCAGTAAGAAATCCATAGGTATGTCACCTTTTGAGTTGGTTTATGGTATTGATACAATATTTCCTACCTCACTGGCAATCCTGGTCACGAGATTACTACAGGAAGATAGCAGCGAAGAGGATGATATTCAGCGTAGAATTAATCAAAGGATTCACCTTTAGTAAACAAGGGAAGAGGTTTCTCAAAATACTTTTCATTTGCAAGAAAAGATAAAGAAGGTCTATGACCGCAAAGCCAAAGCATAAAAGTTTCAGCTAGAGGATATAGTGCTCTGGTGGGATGCACCTAATGAGGACAAAGGAAAGAATGGTAAGTTCGAGAATCTATGGAAAGGACCATACAAAATCTCAGCCTATCGAGGACAAAATTTCTTTTTGTTAAAAGAAATGGATGGTCAGGATTGTTCAGGAGGGCCAGTGAATGGTAGGCTCCTGAAGCACTACTACTTTTGAGGTGGTTCCCTGAAATTATGTCACTTTCATTGTATATACCATTTTGATTTTCCTTGCAAGTTTTCAAGTACACTGTCATTTGAGCTTGGGGCCCGAAGTGAAGGCTATAAATTTTAAATGATTAGTGTCAAGTCTGAGTTGGTTTATAGTCAAGTTTTGAGTTAGTTTGGTTGAGAGTCAGTGTTCAGTTGTATTCAGTCATTTTTCACTTTTTTTTGGTTTTGACCGTATTGCCCAATGGATGAGGCACTTGGTCTACGGTGTTCTTGACAATTCCAAGGAGATACCATCCCCAATAAGGCCAATGTTAGTTTTAGTATCTTCATACTTCCATCAGGGATCAAAATTCACTCTTTGCATTTTCATTTTAGGAGTCCCATACTGAAAATTTTGCATCATTCCATTAGGTCATGATATACTAATTCACTGATGGTTTTTTTCTCTTCAGAAAATATTTCTCTCATAGAATATAGTTGCTAATCCTTCTTCATATTTTCTTCAATTAGGGTTTCATAATTAATATGTAGTTCATTTCATTCGGTCATAGGGCATGATTTCATTAGGTCTAGGGTTTCATCACCAAGGTCAAGAAACTGATTTCAAAGTGTAAATAAAGGTTAGCAAGGGTATGAGGAGGATCAATAAATCAAGCATGATGGCTTGTAATTCATAGCTACCAAAATCATTATCTTTTTAACCTAATGTAATTTTCACCTCAAAAAACAGAGTATTTTAGTTTATTTGTATTCATATGTAATTTTAATTTCCTATATGTAATAATTGATCTCAACTGCATCAGAGCATTTATCCTTGCCACAAGACCAAGAAACACTACAAAAGTCAAGCCAAATTGAGCATTTATCCACTTGCAAAGATACAAGAAGAAAAGGCATTAAAACAAAGTTTTGAAAAAGAACTAGAAACATTGAAAAAGTGGGTTTTTCAAGTGAAAAAATCAAAATCTTCTTCTATTTAAACCCTCATACTTCATTTTCAAATTCATTATCTTCATTTTTCGAAGCAAGAAAATGAAAGGGAGAAGAAAGAAAGTCGTGTTTGAGTAATTTTGAGTGAAAAAGCCCGGCACTGTGGTTTTGGTAAAGAGGCGGTGCACTATTGGTAAAGAGGCAGACTGGCGTTGCGCTTTTGGAGGGAGGCGCTGCACTTTTCACCTGGCGCTGTGCTTTTCCCCAATTTTTCCAGAACAAAACTAAGCAGGCACTGCGCTTTCGTCATAGAACTGTGCTTTTGAGTGAAGGCACTATGCTTTTGAGTGAAGGCACTACACTTTTCACAGAAGTGACCAAAAACCTCCAAATCTTCTAGCAACCCTCAAATTTGTTTTGCGCTCCCTTATTACAGGTAAGTACATATTCTTCATCTTGGTTTTGGGTTGCTAAATCTAAGTTACAAGCATCATTGGTCATTTGTAATCTTGAAACCCTAAAACTATCCCTAATTCTACCTAAACCCTAACTCCTTCCTACTCCTCTCAACACCTAGCCCTACAGTCTTAAAATCACCCTATCCCTTTTCCCTCTTTCCCACTTTTCCTTCACATTCCCTTTTGTCTCTCTTCCCCAAAATCTCAAGACAAAAAACCCTTCTTCTCATTTCCATTCATTTCCTAGTTGCAAGCCCATTTTCCATCCCCTCATTCCTCATTTCCATACACCTCAACCTTGCAAACATGGACCTAGAAGACCAAGACTATGAGGACAAGAACACAACCAGTGATACCTTAGATGATGGAGCCATGCAACCGAAAAAAATCACATAAGGGAGGCAGGATTATCAGAGAAGAGCCATCAAACCTTAGGGATTTGCAGGTCTCAAAGTTGGTTATCACATGCTTCAGGTACCTTGGCTGCTATGAATTTTGTGAACAGGTTGAGAGAGTGCAATATCACCCGGAGCTCACTAGGCTTTTTGCAGCACATCTTCATGACTACAGGGTGACTCTCAATGGGGTAACTTTCACCATTTCATCTTCTATTATTGTAGATGCTACCAGGATTCCTAATGTAGGGGAGAAGTGTTTCAAGTACCAGGATCTAGATGAGTACTGTTATGAACCTTGTATCAAACCTGAGTACAGAAATCAGGTGAAGAGATTGTTTCCTTTCAAGTTTCTTGAGAACATCCCCATGATGAAAATCATCATGAAGTATTTCACTTATGAGGGTCAGTTCTCCAGGTTGTATACTTATCATATCAGGCTCCTCATGCATTTTACCAGGGTGAGGATGTTAAACATCCCTTATTACTTGTTCAGGAGTATTGAGAAGATGGCTTTTATTGTCCAAAGGAATCCTTACCCTCAGAAGATGAGTAGCCTTTATCACTCCTCCCTGATCAAGGTCATTACGCTTCATCATCTTAGTCTCCTTAACATCCCTTGGGAGACGTTCATTTCTCATGAGATATTCAAGGGTCCTCAAATTCCTCCACTAGTACCTCAAGAAGTAAGAGGACCTTCTACCTTAGCTAAAACATATGTGGAGGCCAAGGAGACAAGAACTAATGAGGTGCCCATTTTCATGACATATCAAAGGGGCACTAGGAGATTATTTGTAGCAAATAGGTGAGTGTTTTCTCCATAGGATGTGGAAGGGGCCTTGCCTTTGTGGAGCGCTTGGAAGGTATGATTTTTGAACAGCAATCTAGTGGTTTTCCAATAATATTTCTAACCTTTTTTGCATTATAAGTCTAAAGAATATAAGGGTTTTGATAAATTGTGTGAAAATGGACAAACGAAGCTCAATCACCAATAATTGATGTTTTCTATGCAGAAGGACGCGGAAACAGGGGATCATCGAGTAAAAACAAGAAGCGAAGGGAAAGCAACTGCTGTCCCATCGATAGGGAACCAGATGCGGACAAGATCAAGTAAAATTAGAGCCGAATAGTCCAGGAAAAGAACGCAGGACACTGAGACGGAGAACGCAAGAAAGGAAAGAGAAGAACTGAACGATTAGCGAATCCCTCAGGATCTCTGATCCTGAGGGATCGCTGCTTTAGCCTATCTTTTGTATCTAGATATCTCCGTCATTTTTGTTATACAAAGATACCATGCCATCGAGCATAGGGGAATTATTATTGTAATTACATGATTCAGAACAACTTTGAGCATTAAGTTTTGCTAAGACCTGATTTTGTGTACCTTTGTTAATGCAATCAATATAAAGGACTTTGTGTTCACTTCGTTTCTGCATCTGAAGTAGCTTTAAAGCGGTGTACCATTGGTAGCCAAGGGCCCAGCTCCGACGGTCACTCGTTGTTGTATCATACGGTGATTGGTGTGGTTTGCTTATTTCTCTTGTTTCAGTAATATGATATATCTTTTATATGATAGACTATGCTTCTTAGTTAATATCTAAATCTAAATAAGTTCTTTAACTCACGTCTCTGTGTTACATAAAGTGAATCTATTCGAATTGCATCAATTTCTATAACAAGGTATTAGTATGAATGGTATCATCATTGGATTCATATAAAATAAGTGTTTGCGAGGCTTGAAGACAATACCACTTTGTTCAGAAACATAGTCACATCATACATTACTCTCGGATTGCTGCAATAGTTTAGAACGTGTACATCCATTTGAGTTTGTTGTTCCATTCGAGTTTGTTGTTCCATTTGAGTTTGCTGTTCCATTTCATATGATTGACGGTTCCTGTTTATGATAGTTTGTTGTTCCATTTACTTATGCTGTTCCATTTGATGACTGTTGTCCCATTTCATAACTGCTGTTCCATTTACTTATGCTGTTCCATTTGATTACTGCTGTTCCATTTCATAACTGCTGTTCCATTTACTTTCGCTTATCTGCCTTTGTTGCTTTCGTGTGATAGCAAGCCTAAGGATGTCGTGAGCCCAGCAAGACGCTGCCTGACTCCCAGACCTATAAGTCCATTCTTTGGTTTCTTTCTTTATCAGTTTCTAAAGGGAAGGGTTATTGTTTCCGTACCCTTGACTGATCAACTGCTTTGTGTGATTTTATCTTCTGAGTTGGTTTAGTTACAGTTTAGTGTCTGTTTCCTTTCAAATCATTAGAACGCTATACTACCGAGCATTACTTGGGAAAAACAGCCTCGGATTGAGTTACTCCTTTAAAGAACAAAATGATCCCGGATTGACTTAATAATGTGGAATAATTGGTGGTGTGAGAGACCCTAGTTATCACTCTACATTTTGGCGCCGTTGCCGGGGAGGGGTAATAGCTATTTGTCCTTTATAGAGTAGTGCGCAAATCTGCTAGGAGGGAGTTGGATTTTAAAAACGGAAGGTAAGAACCTGCGTACGGAGCATGTAAAAGACCTGCTCCATCGTCTGCCCTCTCAGTAGAATTGCTGGTTGATAGGATTTGGTAGTTTTCCTAGAGTGTATGACTAAGAAGAAAGAGATAGAAAAGAATATCAAACTCCCAGTTAAAGCCAAAGGACCGGTGACCCTTGGTAGGACAACCTTTATAGACGAAATCTAAAAGAAAACTCAATCTCAGCCGTCGGTAGGCTTTAGAAGGGATAATTCTAAGCAGCCTACCAGTTCCCTTCAGGCTACAGCATCACCATCTAGAGCCTTTGCTGAGGTCCACAGCCAGACTAATGAACAGGACTATCAAGAAATTGAAAATTCTGTGACAGAACGGTTGCAGGAAGGGAACTTAAGTAATCTTTGTGAAGGAGAAGGGGAAACAGGGGAAATAGAGGAACCAAGGTCTCCTTCTAGGATAATCCAACTGTTAAACAGTCCAGATAAGGAGAGTGCAGCTAGAATTAATATTGAAGGCACTCCATTCCCTCAAATAGAGATTCCAGTTGTAGAAATTCCAGATAAGGGAAGCGTCATTAAACTAACCCCTGCCAAGTCTGTCCCTTCCCAACCTAGGAACACCCTCCTAGAAATCCCGGAAGGATATTGGCACGTATTTGATCCCATGGCGCAGAATCAA
>APFE030875239.1:2851-24591 GCA_000404065.3 Pinus taeda
AAATGGTACCGATATCGGTCGCACTGTATCTACCATCATCGCCCATCTCGATGTGCACTCCAAGATCTTTCTCATCCAGATTAGAAAACAAATCTCGATCTCCTGTCATGTGAAAAGATGCACCACTGTCTAAGAACCATACCAATCCCATCACATTTTATACCAAGCATGCGATCAACGAAAAATCCAACTCAAACTGCGAGGCTAACGCCTCTCCCGCTGCAGATCTAGCAGCTTGCTTATTTTTCTTCTTCTGCGGACAATTTGTGGCATAATGTCTATGCTGGTGACAGTGAAAGCACTACACCTTGGAAATGTCCTGCTTCTTTCCTTTCGCACCGGAATGAGAAGTTTTCTTGTTCTTCCCCTTCTTTGCTTTGGCAGCCAAAGCGCAATTTTCTTCATCAGATGCCTTTGATGAAGATTTGTCCCTAGTATTCTGCCTAATATCCTCTTGCACAAGATCAGAAAAAAGTCTCTCTCATCTTGGCAATTTATCCCGACCATTGACAGAGTCCTGATGGGAATACCAACTCTTCGGAAGACCAAGGAGAGCCAAGCTCACCAAGTCCTCATCATCGATAGTCACCCCCACTCTTCCCAGCTCATCCCAGCATTGGGTGAACTTCGTGAGATACTTGGGCATACTGTCTCCTTTCTCACACTTAATGTTTCTGAGTTTATCCTTGAGCACCAACTTCCTCTGGTTGCTCTTGCTTTGGAATAAATTTGTCAACGCTTTCCACATCAAGTATGGAGAAGCCTTTCCATGCAGGCTAGATACAATGTGATCCTTCACACCCTCCAACAGAATCCTTTGACACTTTGTTGTCTTCTTTTTCCAAGCCTCAATTTGAGCAGCATCAGTAGGCTTTGGGACTTCAACATCTATGAACTCCTTCAATCCATTGTCATCTAACACCACCTCCATCCTGTCTTTCCATGCAATATAATTCGAGTTGCCTTCAGGGGCACAATCTATTGAAAGACATTTCAACTTCAACACCAAGAAAACACTGCTGCAAATTCAAATTCCACCAGCTCAAAACTCAACCGCTTCTGATCTAAAATTCGTGAGAAGAAAGTATTTCTCGTACATAGATTGACTGTATGGGCATTTACTGGATATCTCACCTTCAAAAAGAAGGATGAATCCAGAGGCTACATGGCTTGATTACAGACTCTTCCTAAAGAAATAAAATGTAATAACTTTCTGAATAATAGATCTGATGATCAACTTTGCTCTGATACCATGTAGAAATTTGAATAATATAACACTTATTCATAGAGAATATCCTGATTATACACTATTTGCAGAATGCATGCATAATACATAACCTCCTCTACCATTGATCATCAATTTGCGGAATTAAAAAAACAATCGCATGCGCACAATGAAACATCAATCACACATGTCAACACAGTATGTAGTGGGGAAAGCATATAGCTGAAAACCCCCAACTATTTGTATATTATAATGATAGAGAACATGTAACAATACATAGTACAATACTCCTCACAAGTACTCAATACTATCTCCACATGCTACACACAAACTAGCTCATATCTGAACAAGCCACGGGTTCAAATCTCCTCCACTATTTTCCTGCCTCTACTGCACAATCCAAGTTGAGAATAGATGAGATCCAAGTTCGAATCTCCTTGGCTTGTAATGCACAATCCTCATTGGCAATCTCATGCACAGCTATAGTCACAACTGATAGTAGTCTCACCCTTTCACCCACCTCTAACACTTTTCTCCACTAAACTGTCCATGCACTGAGTTAACTGATGTATTCTTTAGTTGATTTATGAGTTAATAATTAGTGAATTAATTAGTAATTAATTCACACCACTTATCACTAGTGTATTTGTTAGTTAGACTAAATACAACTAGTTTAGCTGAGTCAAACTGAACACAACTCCATCAACTCCTCAATCAACTCCACCAAACTCAATCACTTGAGTCCTAACTGAATTCCATCATGCAATAGCTCAACTAACCCATAGGAAAAACGTATTTCCTTCTGGCAGTTGCATGTGCCACATTTGTAGCTCGAACTAAAGTGCTGCAAGAGGATAAGATAATGTTTATAGTCCAAATATTATTAAGAGCTAATAATATTCGACTGTTCTATTTTTGACTGGCAGTCTAAAAATAGACTCCGCCATATGTCTAAAAATAGAGGTCCATCTATTTTTACCAACATGACCAATCATCCATAAATAGCATCCTGAAACTCATAGACCATGATCCATATGTCTAAAAATAGACTTTGCGCCAAAAATAGCCTGCGGGCCCACTTAGTGAAGGTGATTTCTTTTCACTAAGCTCCATCATCTTGTTGCATTTTCAACAGTCTTCTAGATCTTCCCTAAACTAGAGCTCCATAATTCTTCTCTTCTATAATGTCTTCAGCTCCGACACTACGTAGAAAATTTCTACAAATCTAGCTTTGATACCATGTAGACTTTTCTGTAGATTCCGCAACTCATGTAATTTCCTAAAATAAAAGATAAGAATCTACTCTACTCTCAAATAGTGGAAAGCAATGATCAATGAAAACAATAATCAGCAAGAGGAAGTCAATGGCACATAACAAAATATTTATCAGGGGAAAGCCATTGCTCAAAACCCCTTCTATCTATATTGCATTAATCATAAATTTGAGTGAAAATACAAAGATTGTTCTCACTAGAACAATCCATGCATAAGTATGATCAACTCTCTTCTCACAAGCTAGATCAAGCCAAACCTTAGCCTATTATTTTGCTCTCCAAGACCATATTTCAATGCACCATTCCTAGAGGAATAATCATCTATTTAATGAGGATATCCTTCTTCCATAACTATACAGTCCAAACTGAAGTCCTTCTCTGATTGCATGCATGATCTATACAACTCAGATGATCACACGACTCATATTACATATTCCATGCACTCTAGTCTCAAATGGGTCTTCCTCTGAACTGAAATAAATGAGTTTCTCATGAGTGAATGTCCACCTCGTTGGATTAGCATTGAGGATGCACCAATGTACCAACTCATTACTAGAACTCTACTAGTTCGTCCAATAGTTAGAACTAGTTTAACTAACTATAACTCAGTCAAACTGAGTTACCTAGTTACAACTCCAATAAACACAATCTAGACCCCTAAAACTTAGGGATCAAACTTACATGACTCTAGATAGACTTCCAACTCAAAATTCCTATGTTAATTAAGTCAATTTAGCTTAATTAACTATTACAAGTTGCTATGAGAAAAGAATTACAAATTATTTCACAATTTAATTCAAGGACTTAAACCGGAATTTTAGGATTCTATTTTTAACATTTCTTGTTTTTATTTTCAACATTTGAAACCACATTATCACATTTCTTAAAATGAAATGTTTACATCTTAAGGAAAAACACCTATTTTGCTTATGACAACCTAAACTATGTGATTGACTTGGAGAGGACTCCATTTTCTCAAGATAAAGACATAGGGTCTTACAAACCCGTTCACAAAAAAATTTGAATATATTTAACCTAAGGAAGGGTACATACCCTACTCCTTCCAAATTTGTCATATGACCTTTAAGAAACTAACACTTGTTTTTAATAAATCCTTACTATAGACTCTCTTTTGTTTTCACCCGCCTAATATGCAAGAACACTTAAATATTTTCAATACAAACAAGTTAAGAGCACATGTTTCCTTCTTACACTTAAATTTTTTCAATATAACATGCAAGTTTCCTTCTGATAACATTCAAATTCCAAAAATACAACATATCTACCTCCATAAACTTTAACAACAAAATAACATTCAAATTCCAAAAATACAATATATCTATGTCCATAAAATTTAACAATAAAATCATTACATAAAAACGATAATGTTAAAATTAGATTATTATCATGATGATAAATAAACCAAATATATAAGAAATAATTTCAAAACCAACCAAAAACATGCATGAGGGCATTAGTTTCTCAAATGCAACTAAAAACTTAGTATGGAAGTGAAAATAAAATAATGTATTTATTATTTTTCAGGAAGGAAGTTTTTGGCATATTTAAAAGAATTAAGTGTTTGATTTACAAAACCCCTCCCAACCCCAATCTTCATTTACGTTCTAGAACATGTAGTGTTTGTTCACTTTTCATAGGTGGGAGAGAAAATGAGAATGAAGAAAGTTACGAATGAGGGTTTTACCAGTAGCAAACCAAATGCCGAACCCCCATTTGATCTTCAGTCCATTGATGGCATCAAGGTATTATTCGTTTTTAACTTCACTACATTTCCCCCCATTTTTAGTCTTCCACCTAGAGAGGAGTACACACACCTCAAATCTCTGGTTCAATATCCACTACTTTTTTCATCCACACTTGTATGTTCACTGTTCAGGCTTTAATCTTTGTGCCATATTTTGTTAATGTTTACAGGCATGGGATTCACATTTCATGAGTTTGAGAGTCCATTTATCATAATAAAGGAACAAGAGCTGAAAACCTGAATGAGAGACTTAGATGCTAAGAAGGCCAACATTGCGGTTGCCAGGGCCATCACAAGGATCCTCTGCACCTCACATAGCCCCAAGGGAATAGGAAAGCTTATCCAGAGCCCCAACGATGAGGTCACCTTTAGTAAGCTCATGTTCTATTTAATCGTTCTCTATTTTTGGATCGGTGAAACCCATTAAATTATGAAAATAAGTAGACTTTACTTCAAAAACGTATGATTTATAAGTAGAAATTACTTTAAAAAAAATTGTAGATATTTTTCAAGGAGTGAAATAACCAAATACTCTACGATATGTTCACTCTTTCTCACACACTGCGAGGCCCACCGAGTTCCTACATAAAAAAATCAATTTTGATAGTTAAAGGTCATTGCAATATATTGTCACAGTCCATGATGTTATTTCCAAGTTCTTCTGTGGGAAGTTGTCTAATGGATGAGCAACAAATTATTATGATTACAACAACTCTTGTGTTAAGCACCTCCGAGAAAACTTCCATAGGAGCAATGCAATGGAAATTCACTTTCATGTATAACTTGCTCCCATGAAATCCCGAAACTATCTCAAAACTTGTAGCTTTACCTCTTTTTTTGTAACTCCTCAGTCACTTTTCCTTTCTTGAACTAAGACCAATGTTATCAAACTATAAATAGATATATCAAGTCCTCCTCTGTAAGGCATCTTTGACACCACAAGCTCGATCCTCCTTAAATGTTGATGCGATCATTTATCGCTTCCATTATTAGAGTGCTAAAATACGATCTTCCGCAGTATATTTTACTGTAAATCAGGAAACCATTATAAAACAAATTTGTACAATTCAATGTGATCTATCAATAAGTTGGTCTTCAGTTGTTGGATCCACCAAAGATCAATCATAAGAACATAACATGGAACAACCATGTTGAGACCAAGACTTGCAACTTTTAGGGACATTGTCCTAACAATTACCTTAGGGAGTGCCTTGAAATCATTCACAACTTTTTCCTTGTGGTATTAAAAACATAGTTCCATCCAACCTTATATTTGTATGCGTGATTTTTTTATTGGAAACTCAAACAAATCTACCATACTCGTCCACTGGGAGAAAACTATGGTTTTCTCCGATGTCTCTATAATTTTCCACTTTAGGCTTGGCATTGCATGTTGATTGCTATTACCACTATCATACATTTTAGTAGAATCTTTATTGATATTATTGACATAACTGTTGCTAGAGGCACTTGTACGTAACTTCGGGAGGGCTTGGAGAGTTTCTATCACAACTTTGATCTTTGAAGAATGAAAGTTTGGATTTTCAAATTTCAAATCCAGTTCACCAACTTCCTCTAAACTTGCAGAGATCTCATCATTGACAGTATCATCAGAAGTCCAATGTTTTATGGAAGTTAGAAAAAACATGAAATCTTTCTTCAGATACCTTTTGCAACCTTGAATACGGAAAATGTTATTGTCTGACTGAGTAAGGTGATCTAATATGCACTCATTGAAAAATACATGATCACAGATGGTGACAATGAATTCTTCACAGGCATCATTACAAAGGCCATAAAGAGCCAATGAACCTTCCAAATTATTTATCAAATCAATCTATTTTTCCCTGGGTAGTTTCCTTAATGCTTCTGCATAAGATCTCCAGGTAGAAATGGATAAGAAAATTTTAACAAGAAAAGGATGATCACATGCTTGACGAAGACGTAAAAACATCAATAATATATTCACATAGTTATTTTTCATAGTTCCTACAACATCATAGACCTGTAATAGATCTTGTGAATGAGCTTCAATCAAGTGATAAAAGTCACGTTCTTCCGAAGAGAATTCAACCCTCTACAAGGCAACTATTCTAGGATGTAATGTAATAATAGGTGCCCCATCAATCATAGTACCTTTTGTACACCGGAGCATTACTGTCTTCAAGATAACAGGGAGCTTCTGGAATGCTGAAATTGGATTTCTGGAAATCGAGAACTTTATTTTGGAAGTGAAAGAATTATAAACAACAAATGGATCGTATTTAAGAAACCTAAAGTACATGAAAAGATCATCAATGGAATTTTAGATTGGTGTTCCATAGAGACACCACCTTCGTTTAGCCAGTAAACCCCAACATGCTTTAGCAACTTGGGTCCTATGATTCTTAATACTTTGAGCCTCATCTAGAACCACCCTAAACCAACCTACTCTTGTAAGAGGGTGAGGAATAGGTTCACTTGTGGAGCCATGCAGGTAGTTTATGACTCCGACGAGCAGGTTTACACCACTTCTAAGGTCATGGACGTCGGGATGCTTGAGTACAATTCTGAGCATATCATTGTTCTTCTTTATAAGAAGAAGATCGATCCCATTCTGCTGCTGGATCATTAAGAGATAAAGCCCTTTCACAAGACAAGAAAAACCCTTCAATATCTCATAATTTACCAAACTTAATCCTGTTGAAAAACACACTTTGTTGTATTTGTTTAATTATTGAACTCATATTCGGGTTTTATAGCTGATTATTCCATTTGGTGGAATATATATATATATATATATTCATTTATTTATTTATTTAATTTTGGGTCTTAAGTTCACTAGGTCTAGGGTTTTTACCACAGTTGGAAAAAGGGAAAATAATTGACATGAGAAAACTGTAAAATTTGTTTCAATGGAGAAAATACCCTTCAATACATAGTATATTACATATTGCATAGTATATTACATATTGCAGTACATCCCTACAAACAGAATTTCATTCCTACAATATGCATAATATCCTTACCAAAAGAAATTTATTCTTACAGTATGCTATATAACATCTTGTGGTAAATTGCTACCATCGAATGGCTTTCCTACAATATGTAGGAAATCCCCAGAAACCTAACTTTGTTCGTACAATATCCAATATATCACATATAACACTATATTCCCAGAATTAGTATTTCATTGCTACATTATCGAGTTATTCACATATTACAGACTACAGTACATCTATGATTATCTTCAACAATAATTTCATTCCTTCACGCAATATATCACTTGCCTTCCTGCTACAAAATTGGCTTGATCACTGTTACAACGTTGGAAGATTAATTCTCTGGTTAACGCGGTACATTGAGGCATTATTTTTATAATTTTTGTATGTTCCTTGGTCTAGGAAAACTTCATCACTATTCTTTTGATTTGTTTCATTAAATCCTTTTGTATCTCCATTGAAGATAATTCACCAATTAGGTGTACTGTATATGTGTGTCATTTTCATTGGCACATGAAGTCAAATCAGCTTTGGTTGTTTACCAGGGTGAACCTTCTTGTGTATTTATTCAAGCCTCAGTAGATTAAATTAATGTTGGCAACCATCTGTAATATGTGGTAATGGAATTTCAATTCATTAACTTTGAATCTGAAAATGAGCCTTTGGAGATTCATAGGAAAAATCATGATTGAACATAACTGTGTTGAAAAGTATTGATTCAAAATGCTCACAAATGAATGTATCTATAGTATTGAAGGGTATTTAAAAATTAGTGTAGATAAAAAACACTTAACGCACCTTTAGTGTGTTTTTTGGCACTGCAAAAACTTTTTATTTTGATCAGCTTTGGCATGCATTATTTTAGGAGATATACACTTTGGAAAGCCTGGGAAAATAATGCAACAACATTTTATTACAGAATTGTTCATATGCAACATTAGGTAAAAGCCATAATCATCTACTAAAAGACCACTCTTTTGATTTTTAGCTTTTTTGTTATAAAGAACATGGCTAAGAAAACACAATAATAGAAGTACTACATATCATAATGTTGTTTATATTACACTGAAAAATTTAATTGTTGTTGTATTTATGAATACATTGAAGAGATATTTTTTTTGAAGAAAAGCACCATCTATATATAAGAAATGATCCTTGCAATTTTCCCAATAGTTGAAATGCTTTGATAGGGGATGCATCAAAGAACAAAGTCATTGTCACGGAATGATTGTATTTTCAATAATAATGATGTTATCATTTAAACATAATGAGCGTTAGACTTCATAGTCTAAATTTTAAAGTTTAGTCCTCCAACCATAAACCTCTTAACCACAATGCTCCCATTGTTTTAGAAATGTTTTGGGGAATTTTACCAAAAGAATAAGAAATTAAGATGTGATTTCTAATATCTCCATAACATGCACAATATGAGACCAATTTAATACAACATCAAGTCCAGGAAACTCACCTTAAAAATATATTGGGCACAAATTTCGAGGATAGTGTCATCTTGTCTGATCAGATCTGGAGGAAGAATACCAAAATGATCAGTTATGGTATGATTTTTCTATCATACAAAATCACCTAAAGAGCTCTATGAAAGCCCTAAAGTATTGCAAGTTGACTTTCTTTTTAGTACAAAAAAATAGGTAAAGTAGACACAGATCGTGAATAGGAAACACCATTTATCAACTCGTTTCCACCTCTTAACCCCCTCTCGTCGCTTACAATGCATTCCCTAATTTTGAAACCTTTCTAATCCTTGGGAAGGCATAAATAGTCATGACATGGATTACTTCTATTATATGGATATTAGAATTGGAAACAAGTGCATTACACAAATTATATCATATTCAGTTGGTGTCGGTTTATGATAGCTGGTAGTCACTTATGGAGAGATACAAATAACATGTGTTGCACTAAACTAATGATAGATACAATTAATAGCAACTTGTGTGTCATAGGAATTGTCTTGAATTTTGAGAGAATCCCTCCTTTCCTTGCATCATGTCTAGCATAGTTCTGGTATCCAATTTAGGAGGATGAATAAGAATCAAGTAATGAAGACAAGAAAATTCCATTGGGCTGAAGAATTTCTCCCTTAAATGTAAAATGTATCCTGTGACTAAACTGGGTTAATATTTCTAGTCCCATGTATATTGGACTACAAAAAATAGGGGAAAAATACTTTATTGGGTCTAATGGTTAAAAACATGTTTCCTCTTCGGAGGTCATAGGTTTGGGTGTAGAGGGGCATAGGGTATGTACACCTCTATAGACTTTAGTAGTCCAATCCCTGTGAGGAGGGGGTCCATTGTCCCACAAACAAAGGGATCTCATACAACAATTTGGTGTATGGCCTAGCTGTGACTTAAAATCAAGATGATTATTGTTATTATTATTTTAATAATTGGAGTTGACCTTCTGGTTTCCTTGTAGAAGATATTGACTATTTTAAAATATTGGAATTTTAAAGTCAATTGGAAGCACTAGAAGAATAAAACTTTAATTGGTGATCATGAATTTGGTTGGAATATTGAATTCTATAGTGCTCCCTGTTTTCTACATCTAAAATGAGCCATCTTTTCCAATAGTTCATGTCAACTGTGGGGCCATTTCATGTGCAAAACAAAAATTACTAGTTGAATGAAGATTGGGCACAATAGACAAAGATATTAATTCTAAAAATTGTTATTCCCAATTAGTTATCCTAGGTGTACTGGAGCATACCTGTTTTGGACCAAAATGTCGATGACACATGTTTACTTTTGGTGAATATTCTCCTCTGGAGGTGTTGCCAAGGACTTGGTGTCGTCGCCCAACAAGCATAGGTACACAAACTTAAAATTTTGAATTGTGAGTCCCTATTTCTTAATGTTTACCCTCATGTTAAAGGTATGTGTATCAAATGTGAAAGAGTTCAATGCGTTTATTTTTTATCATGTCAAAGAGATCTATTTTATTTAAGTACAATAAAGCAGGTATAAAAAGTAGGAATTTGTGAAGTAAATATAAAAACAGATGGAAAATGTCATTCAATAAAGATATGAATTTGACATTGAACAACAAAATCTACTGCAAGAGAATGGAAAACAAGACTATTACAGTAGTTACTATAAATAACCTAAGCTCGATACAATTCGAATGTGAATGATCAACAATCAAAGGATAAATAGTCACAACATCCAAACCTACTGCAAATCCAAATTTAACTGCTACAATGCTCATAGCATAAATGGTATTTAACAAAATCAAATTTTAAAGAATGCAAAACAAAATCCTTGTTCCAAAAACCCTTAACATAATATCTAAATGAGTTGATCTTGAGACTTAAGATTTTATCAAGATATGTCTTACATCTAACATTTTAGTTTCAAAGTGAAATTCTATGAACAAACTGAAGGAACAATGATGGGATCATCCTCTTTGCATATTGTGGCAAACATCTTCATGGAGGACTTTGAAATATTCTGGTTTTAATTTTTTGATGATACCTATATCATTTGGCCCAATGGCCATTCATCCATAATATTATTCTGTGACCATCTCTATAGTTTATCTCCCCACATTCAATTTAACTTGGAAACCCAATATGGTAACTCATTTCCTTTTTGAATGTTCTATTTATCCGACACCGAGATGCCTCCCTATCCTACCAAGTCTTTTGGAAAATGATTCATAATAATGGATATATTGTCATGCGCAATGCCACCATCACATGCTTGAATATGCATTGTTCTTAAAATTTTTATATCAAGAGCCATTCAAATTTCCACCCCCAAACACCTTGAAGGAAGATTAATCCTTACACCCTCCAAGCCAATGGCTATTCTATTTCCTAAATCAATAGAGGTTTCCACTTTGTCCTCCCTTCAAAAACTAAGAACTCCCTCCCCACCTCTTTCCTTGAGGCCAAATTTTGCTACCTTACATTCACTAATAATTGATCATATTTCCAAGATCTTAGCCAAAACAACTATCAAAACCATTATCAAATATTAAATGACCCTTAAGCTATTAATTAAAAGTGTTAAATATAAATATGACAATCTTCTCTCTCAAGGTGTTTACTAGTTTCCTTTCTCTTGTGGCAAATCCTATACCATCCAAATTGGTAGATCGATCCAAACTCATCTCGAAGAACATATTGCCAATATTTTTTATAATCACCTTATTAAATCTCCTCTAATTGAGAATTTCCATAACAAAACACCTTATTTGTTTTAGTCACACCATAGTCTTAGTGATTACTCTTTGTTACTCCTTGCACATTATTAAGGAGGCATTTTCAAATTGAAAACGTAAAAATGGTAATGTTATTTTGGATATTTTTACTGCGTATATGGATTGAGGATACAAGTTTAATTTGGAAGGTGGTTAGATGCTCAAAAACTCCTAGAAGCCATCATCTATTTCCTTCATCATTTAAAACCGATCCCACCCTCCAAGCTCTATTCTTTCCTCCTATCCTAATAATTTAATAGTTTTTCTTTTTGCTTCATGTCTTATCATCAGTTTATTTCCTTTTTGAACTACGAGAACACCCTTTGACAATTTTCGTTATTAATCACCCAATTCTAAATTTCTAACTTATCTTTTTGTTTTTTCTTTAAACCTTTTCTCTCTCGTTTATTTCAGTTATTTTGATTATTTCTTATCAATTTCTCTTTTTATTCCATTCTTAAATTAGTTTGTTTAAAAAATCAATAATCCTCCTTTTTACTATTTTATTGTAATTTTATCATTCTTTTAACATCTCTTCTAAAAATTATAAGTTTTTTTCTAAGTAGCACTAATTCTATTAATGAAACAGTAAATTACAGTAAGGCTCCGGCCTCTACGGTGCTAGAACAGAGTTATAACAAGTTTAGACATCCAAAAGACTGATTCAAGACTGCCCACTGAGGGGAAACCAATCCGAAAAACCGATGGAAAATGCTGCCCACGCAAGGGTTACAACTCAAAATCCAAGAGAAACAGTTATGGTAAATTACCAAAATTGACGACATAATTTGAAAAAACATTACAAAAGGACCCTAAGAATAGGAGTCGGGAATTGAAACCTGGCTACGTTGACCCTTTAGGTGTCATTTGGTGGAGGAGGCTCTTTGCCGACTAGACACCTGTATTCATCCCAATCATCCTCAACTTCCTGTATGCTACCAGGAATGCCTTCACCATGCTTGGTGCCATCATGGGCGCCTTTGTGTTTGCGAGAACCAGAGCTGTTGCCTGAGGCCATCTGTTTGCTGGTGGCTAGCTTCTCCTTAGCTACCTTCTGTTTGTTGGTGTCCAGCTTCTCCTAAATAGTGGCGGGTTGCACAATGACAGCCTGTTTTGTAGTGGTGTCAGTCTGTTCATTCTTCGGGCAAGTCTCCTCTCTAAACGCCACAGAGACGATGGCAATGATGGTAGGGCGGTTCATGGTACAGTGGAAGTGGAATTGGATTGTTTGATGTGGCTGGTGAAGGGACACAGAGAGGTTGAGCGTATGGGTTGCAGCATTGACACGTTGAGCTTCAATGGGTTGGACCCGGCCTCTTCCACTGCGGGTGGCGAGATATCTACTGGAGAATTGGGCTATGGACAGGGTGGAGGAAGGGGAGGATGAAGGGGTCATTGGCTTAGAGGGGGATGGAGAGGGGGGGCGAATGGCACTGCCTCAGCTGCTGCCCCGCCTGGCGGAGTCGCGGCATGGTCCTGTGGGTGGGGTGGAGCTGAGTGGTGTGGGCCGAAATGACGAAGGTGCTAACAGTGTGCGCAGAGGAAGAGGCAGACTCAACACGGGAATTCACAGGGCAATTCAGGCGAGAGACAAAGACTAGAACCGAGGCTTTAGTTTGCAGAGTGCAGAGAACATTCTGGGAAAAATGGATTCCATCCCCCAAATCTATACAGCTTAAGAGTCGACAACGCCTCCCTGTTGTCGTGCGAGAGCTAGGCTCCGCAGCATCAGGGAGGCAGGAGCAATTCAGAGGGGATGAGGCAGAGGCATGTATGCTTACCGAAGCCATGGACTTAAACTTGTAGAGGAGTCCTTGACCTGTGCACCAGAGTAATGGCGCTTGCAGGTTGATGGTGGCTCGCCATAAATCATCTCGGGTGGGAACGCAGGTGGCCATGTGGCTAAGCCACCTGCCGTCCCACTGTCTAATCTGCATTAACGCGTCTTTAACCACCCACATCCGGGGCTAAAAATTATAAGTTGTTATCTCTTTTCTAAAGTGATTTATTTCACTATAAATATTTGATCATACTAATGTAGCAATATTATTATTTCATCATAAATCTATTATATTTCTTTCTTACTTCATGGTTTCTTTATTCAATTATCCTTAAATATCTTACGTCTTCGATGTACCAATCCTCTATACTATAACATTTCTCTTTGTACACTAGTCTATCCTTATTTCATTCTTAAATTAGTAAATGCTTTAAACATCAATAACCCTCCTTTTCTCTATTTTATTATAATTTTGTCATTCTTTCTAACCTCTTTTTTGAGAAGTATAATTGATTCTCTCTTTCCTAAGTGATTTATTTAGATATACATATTTGATCTTAAATAGTGATATAAATATCTGATCTTAAATAGTGTATTAATTTTATTATTATTCTTATTTCATACTAATTCTATTACATTTCTTTTCTCTTCCATTTTCTTTTATTTTCATACTTTTAATATCATTACTTTATTCAATCATCCTTAAATTTCTTACATAATTTAAGTACCATTATACTCACATTATATTTTTTCATTGTTATTTTTGTTTGTTTGTTGAGTTATGTGAGCCTTGAGATGATTGACTTTCCTAACCTGTGGCTTGAGTAGCCGCGACCTAGGGGCACTCGGCGTGGGCCACACCAACCCTTAGCATGGATGGATTTTTTCCCAAAGATTTTCGAACCGATGACCTTCACATCATAAAGTGCTTGAATAGAACACCCTCTCACTATCTTCTCTATATCTTGTAGGCTAATTTTTCATCATTAATTTGATTTCCATTTCTTATTTTAATTTTATGCTAGAAAATTATATATTATAGAGCAATGGAACACATAAAATATTGCAGAAACATAAACATAAAAAACACATAAAACAAGAGAGACACAGATATACCTGGTCCACCCAATTTAGGCTACTTCCATGGAGAAACAACTAATCCTTCCTTTATATTATCCAACAAAATGAAGAGATACAACCTACAACAAATTTGCTATAATTTCCTCTTCGCTCTCACACAATCTCCTCTCTCTTTTTTGCTCAGAATACAGATATACATAGCCGCAATACAATTCCCTCGTATATAGTGAGGGGTTTCCTTATGGGGAAAAAACCCTAAATTAAACATAACTTCTACCATCATATCATAAGCCTAGTGAATGACTTAGATTGACTATGAAATTACAATATTTTACGAGGCAATTTTACATCTATTTTTAGCTTCAAGGGTGCTGCCCCCGAACCCCCGCCGGGGGGGGCGGTGGGGCTCATAAAATTATTGTCACCCCCCTAATGGCAATTAAATGGGAAATGTTTCTGCCTCGTTACAAAGTGGGGTCGAACACGATGATACATTTGAATAAAGAATATATTTAGGCTCCACACCCAACAATCTCCCACTTGGAGACTCATTATATCAACTCTGTTGCTGCTTCATTTTCTAGACAATGTTTCCACTTTGGACCTGGCTATTTAACATCTTCATAATCATACTTGAAGACCAATTTAAATCGAGAAGAATCTCAATTTCTCCCTGGTTACAAATTTTGTTAACATATCTATAAGATTCTGGCTAGTGTGTATCTTTTCCAGCTTCAACTGTCCATCTTCCAACACTAGCCGTATTAAATGGAACCTTGAGATGCATATTTTTAGTCTTGGAATGAAAATTTGAGTTCTTTGCAAGATGAATGACACTCTGGCTATCACTATATAAGTTACCTTCCCATTTCCTTCTTCTTACCCAATTCATCCATAAACTTTTGTAACCAAATCATTTCTTTACCAGCCTCCATAGCAGCAACATACTCTTCTTCTATCATTGAAAGTGCAACAACACTTTGCATTTTTGAAACCCAATTGACAGTTGTTCCACCTACAGTAAACACATACACTGTGGTGCTCCTCTTGTTATCTCTATCACTTGCCATATATGCATCAACATATCCATGTAGAGAAATGTTTGAACCACCAAAGCATAATTCTTTATTTGTGGTACCTCTCAAATACTTGAGAATCCACTTCACTGCCATCCAATGTTCTTTTCCTGTATTGTTCATGTACATGCTTATAACTCCCAGTGCATGTGAAATATCAGGCCTTGTGAAGACCTTTGCATACATTAAGCTTCCAACTACTGATGCATATGGAACTTTAGATATATAATCCATCTCTTCCCAAGTCTTGGGACACATCTCCTTAAATAGTTTGAAATGGCTAACCAAAGGTGTACTCACTGGTTTTGCAATATGCATATTAAATCTTTCCAACACCTTTCGTATGTACTCACTTTGAGACAATGTTAATTTGCAATTTTTCTTGTCTCTAGTTATTCTCATACCAAGAATTTGTTTTCTAGCACCCAAATCCTTCATTGCAAATGAATTTGCCAATTTTTATTTGAGCGCTTATTTCCTACATGTTAGACCCTGCAACAAGCATGTTATCTACATACAATAACAATATAATATAGCTGCCGTCATTTTGCGTTTTGAGATAAACGCAATGATCAGAGTGACATCTAGAATAATCTTGTTCAGACATAAACATGTCAAACTTTAGATATCACTGCCTTGGAGCCTATTTTAAGCCATATAATCTCTTCTTCAACCTGCATAATAGTTTCTCCTTCCCTTTGAACTCATATCCTTGTGGCTGCTGCATATAGATCACTTCCTTGAAATCGCCATGGAGAAAGGTTGTCTTTACATCTAACTACTCAAGATGAAAACCTTCTGTTGCTACTAGACTTAAAATAGTTCTAATTGAAGTCATTTTAACAACAAGAGAAAATATTTCATCAAAGTCTATACCTTTCTTCTGTGCAAACCCCTTCACTACAAGTCTAACTTTATACCTTTTTCTACCTCCATCTTCTTCCTTCAACCTATAAATTCATTTACTCTGAAATGTTATTTTACCTACAGGAAACTTGACTAAGTCCCAAGTCTGGTTAGGTACCAAGAGGTCTATCTCTTCTTTCATGGATATCTCCCACTTCTTCCTGGTTTCTACCTTAATTTCTTCTTCATAACATTCTGGTTCACCAAAATTAGTCAAAAATACGTAATATAATGAAGGAGAGCATTGTTCATGGGTTTGATTATCTTGGTAGATATTCTAACACCACTTTCAAGTGTTTGAGGTTTTCTGTTGTTATTGTGGCTGTTGATCATTATGATTTTCAAACATCTTTACTTTTTTTGTGATTTCATCAAGCACTGTGTATTCTCTATTTTCTTTTTTCTTGTTTCTTTTCCTGCATTTGATCCTTATACAAGACCCTTTCATTGAATATGACATCTCTACTCCTAATGATTTTGTGATTTTCATAATCATAAAAGTGATAACAAAAATTATTAACACCATATCTAATAAAGGTACTTTTCTTTTATTTTTCCTCAAGATTTTTTCTATTTTCTTTATTAAGGTGGGCAAAGGCTTGACAACCAAAAGTCTTTAAAAATGAGTAGTTTACCTTTTACCAATCCATGCCTCCTCTGGAATACCACCATCCAAGGAACTTGAAGGCCCTGTTGAGATTTTCTGTTTTAATAAAATAGGCAAAAATCTCAGTAGGTGAAAACAATAGGAATTTGTTGCTAGATTAGCTCCAGGTTGTTGGGATGGAGTTAATGCATCCTAAATTTGATGTGAGAGGATTTATGAGGCAATTAGATTCTCCTTGCTATAAAACAGGTATCCATACGGATTGTTTTTTTGTGTGAGAGTTTGTGAGGATTTGATTAATTATGTAATCTCCTATTTGATTTTTGATTAATAAAGATTGCCGATGCCTATGTTTGGTGGACGTAGCCCAAATTGGTTGGGTGAACCACGTTAAATTGTTGTGTTTCCTGTGCATGATTTTATTTGCTGAGTATATGCTTGAATCTGCTGTGCATCTTAGCTCTAACAAGTGGTATCAGAGCAATGTTGGAGTGCTGGTGCTGTTGATTGTTATGCGTGGAGTCATGGAGTTTGTGTGCTGGTGTGTTGGAGGCTTTGCATGCTGGTGTTGCGTGGAGGTGGAGCGCAGTTGAGCGCTGGCTGTGTAAACCTGCTGGTGCATGTTAATGCGTAGGGCTGAGCGTTGAACATCCTCTGCGTGGACCTGCGTGGAGGCTGAGTATTAATGGAGATTTCAACTTTTCGAAACGTCAAGCCGGTGCACCTGTGAAACAAGCCATTCGATATTAGATAGTTGGCCTGTCAAATATCGCAGATCCATGTAACATCTGATTGGTAACATCTAATTGGAAATCTGCACATCAAGCGTTTACAGAAGTAGCGTTAATGAGTGGAATTTACACGGTTTTTTAACTGTTCAAATACCAAAGTTGTTGATGGCTATTATAAATCAACGATGTAATCGAATGTCATAGAGAAGCTGCGTGGAGTGCTGGTGGTATTCGATTGATTGCTGGTGCTGGAGACTTGGTGGTGGAGACCTGTGTGGAGGTTTTTTACCAAACCTGCGTGGTATTCCATTGATTGATGGTGCATGGTGCTGGCAGCATGCGTGGATCATTGTTGGTGTGTGGTGCTGGCAACGTGCGTGGATCATTGCTGGTGCATGGTATTCCACTGGTGCGTGGTGCGTGGTATTCCATTGGTGCGTGGTGCGTGGTATTCCATTGGTGCGTGGATCATTGCTGGTGTGTGGTATTCCACTGGTGCGTGGTGCGTGGTATTCCACTGGTGCTGATGCATGGATACAAATAATCGGTAATCCTATTTCAATTAAAATTGTGTTAGATTTGGTATCAGACTGGCATTATTTTGATTGAGTTTCAGTTTTGTGGTGCGCCTCAAACCTGTGTGAAGTGTTGGCTGGATGGAGCTGTGTTGAATAGCCACTTTATTATGTGCTGTGGTATTAAATAAGTTTATTTACATTGTTAAATAACTTCACTGAAACTTAGGTGGGAGATATCAATTAACAGGCGTAGATTCATCGAATGGTGAGCGGTGGTCTTTAAATATTTGTAATTTGCACAACAAATGAAAATTGTTTGTTTGGCATAGGCATTTTTTTTTTCTTTTTTGAGATTAATTTCTGTGATTTAAAGATCAGATATAAATTGTTCAGTTGGAGCACGACTTTGGAGTATTGTTTAAAATTAAGATATACACTTTTTTTAATTTCTGATCTTTAATAGTTGGATTTTGGAGATTATTGTGTTTTTTGGTTGATATAAGATGGCGAAAACTCAGAGTGCCCGGTTTGAAATTGAGAAGTTTAATGGAAAAAATAATTTTGAGATCTGGAAGGTGAAGATGTATGATTTGCTTGTCCAACATGGTGTGGCAAAGGCGTTGTTGGGAAAATCCAAACAGCCGTACAACATCACAGATAATGAGTGGGCTGAGATGGATGAAAGAGCGATAAGTGCTATTCGACTGTGTCTAGATGATGATGTCCTGTTTAATATCGTGTCGGAGACAACAGCTGTTGGTTTGTGGACGAAACTGGAGAAACTGTACATGACCAAATCCTTAACCAATAGGATTCTCCTGAAGTGACAGTTGTACAGTTTGCGAATGAAGGAAGGTACATCGATTGCTGATCATTTAAATGCTTTTAATACTCTTCTTGTGCAATTACAAAGTATAGAAGTAAAAATTCAATACGAGGATAAAGCTATTACTTTATTGTGCCCATTGCCCGAGTCATGGGATCATTTTGTTACTTCTATAAGTCTTAGTTCATCAGAAACTATTGAGTTTGATGATGTAGTTGCATCTTTATTATCGGAAGAAACAAGGAGAAGGTCACATTCCGAAACCTCTACATCAGAAGCTATGATGGTTAGAGGTCGTTCGAAAGAAATATTCCTCAGGAAGCCGAGCGATTCACGTTCAAAGTCGAAAGGGAAGAAGAGTAAGCTAAAGTGTTGGTTTTGTGGCAAATCAGGGCATTTAAAGAAGGACTGTTGGAAGCAACAGCAGCAAACTTCTAAAGAAGATTCTTAGACAGAGAAGAAGGAGGCAAATACGACAGATACAGGTTCGACATCTGGTTCAGGTATGAGTGATGAAGTATTATCAGTTAATGTGTCAAATCATGATCAACATTGGTTGTTAGATTCTGGTGCATCAAACCACATGTGTATCCATAAAGAATGGTTTAAGACATATAAATCAATTAATGATGGAGTTGTGTACATGGGTAATGATGTAACATGTAATATTGTGGGGATTGGGAGCATACAACTACAAATGTTTGATGGGACAACAAAAATATTAACTGATGTGAGGCATGTACCAGATTTAAGAAAAAATTTGATTTCATTAGGAGCACTTGATTCAAATGGATATAAAATTGTAATTCAAGGTGGAGTAATGAAAATTTACAAAGGTATTTTACTAGTTATGAAGGCTAAGAAGGTAGGAAATCTATTTCAATTAGAAGGAGGTACAGGATCAGAGTTTGTGTCTACAGTGTCTGAACATGACAGTAGTTCCATTCACTTATGGCATCAAAGATTGGGGCATATGAGTGAAAGAGGGTTGAAAATTTTGGCTGATCGCAAGTTACTTCCAAATCTAAAGTCTGAAAAGTTAGATTTCTGTAAGCATTGTCTGTTTGGAAAACAAAGTAAACAAAAGTTTAAAACAGGCAAACATACTAGTAAAGGAATACTTGATTATATCCATTCAGATGTCTGGGGTCCAGCCCCTACAACTTCATATGGTTGTTCGTCATATTTTGTATCATTTATTGATGACTTTTCTAGGAAAGTGTGGGTCTACATGTTAAAAAGGAATTCTGATGTTTTTTCAGTTTTCAAGAAGTTTAGAGCATTGGTAGAAAACAACACTAGTAGAACAATAAAATGTTTAAGAAATGACAATGGTGGTGAGTTTACTTCCAAGGAGTTTGACAGCTATTGCAAGAATGCATGGATCGAGAGACATAAGACCATGGTTTATACTCCTCAGCAAAATGGAGTTGTTGAACACATGAACAGGACTCTTCTAGAGAGAGCAAGGAGTATGCTGAGTAACGCTGGGTTGCAAAAGGAGTTATGGATGGAAGCGATGGCAACAACTTGTTATGTGATAAACCGATCTCCATCGACGGTGATAGGCTGCAAGATTCTGCAAGAGGTATGGAAAGGTCACCCATGTGACTATTCTAAACTCAGAGTGTTTGGTTGTGATGCATATGCTCTAGTGCCTAAACATCAATGAACTAAATTAGATTCAAAGTCTAAAAGGTATATCTTTGTTGGGTATGGTGTTGGAACAAAGGGATATAGATTGTGGGATCCTACTACCCGCAAAATCATCATCAATAGAGATGTAAAGTTTAATGAATCCTCTCTTGTACAGTTAGATATAGATAGTATATTGAAACAGGATGATGTATCTGACGTTCAGTACATTCAGTTTGATAGCATTTCTAATGACAGTCATGATGACCATAGTTCAGATACTAGTCATGAACAGGTTTCAGAATCAGAACATGGACATGGTTTAGGTTTAGATCATGAACAGGTCTCAGATACTAATCGGTAAGAAGTTCCTACAGATGGTAGTCAGCCAATCGAGGAAGCGCCAGAAACATCCTTAAGGAGGTCGACAAGAATCAAACGGCCACCAAGAAGGTATAATGATTATGTTACTTCAGTTGCATTTACTGCTAATGATTATGTTACTTCAGTTGCTATCAGGAAGCAATAGAAGGTTCGAAAAGTGACAAGTGGAAAGCAACCATGAAGGACGAAATGATGGCCTTAGGTAAGAACGACACATGGGATCTGGTTGAGCTTCCGAAAGACAGGAAAACTGTGGGGTGTAAATGGGTTTTCAAGCTGAAACGGGGTGTGAATGATACGGAAGACAGATACAAAGCACGGCTAGTTGCAAAAGGGTTTTCTCAGAAAGCCGGTATTGACTTTCATGAGATTTTTTCACCAGTGATTAAAATTGTTTCAATTAGAATTGTGTTAGCATTAGTGGCTTTGCTTGATTTAGAGTTGCAACAATTAGATGTTAAGACTGCATTTCTACATGGAGACTTAGATGAGGAAATTTATATGGAACAACCATAAGGGTTTGTTCAGCATCGCAATGAGAAATTTGTCTGCAGGCTCAAGAAGTCATTATATGGCCTGAAGCAGTCGCCTCGGCAGTGGTATAAGAAGTTTGATTCTTTCATGTTGAGTCAGAAATATGTTAGAAGTGGATATGATCATTGTGTTTATTTCAAACAGTTGAACAATGGCATATTCATTATCTTGGTATTGTATGTTGACGATATGCT
>APFE030875239.1:24756-63309 GCA_000404065.3 Pinus taeda
ATTGAGAAAATACTTTTGAGATTTGGTATGAATAATGTGAAGCTTGTGTCAGTCCCTTTAGCTTCCCATTTTAAGCTTTCTTCGAGTTTATGTCCTAATACATATGAAGAAAAGGATTATATGTCTCGAATTCGATATGCCAATGTAGTAGGGTGTTTAATGTATGCGATGGTTTGTACTCGACCAAATATTTCACATGCAGTTGGGGTTGTCAGCAGGTACATGGAAAATTCGGGTAAAGAACACTGGTCAGTAGTGAAATGGGTGCTTCGGTACTTGAGATGCACAAGTAGCTATTGTATTTCTTACAATAAGAGTAGTGAATTTGTTTGCGGATATGTTGATTCCGATTTTGCAGGTGATTTGGATAAGAGAAGGTCAACTTCAGGGTATGTCTTTACTCTTGCAGGTGGAGCTACCAGCTGGATGTCAAAGCTACAGAACATTGTTGCTTTATCCACTACTGAAGTAGAATACATTGTTGCTTCTCATGCTTGCAAAGAAGCGATTTGGTTGAAACGCTTGTTTGGTGAATTTGGTAGGTTGCAGGACAACATCAAGTTATTTTGTGACAGTCAAAGTGCAATACATTTGGCTAAGAATCCACCCTATCATACTAAATCAAAGCATATACCGATCAAGTACCATTTTGTAAGGCAGGTTATCACTGAAAGGGGAGTCTCTCTTGAAAAGGTGCATACAAAGGAGAATTGTGCAGACATGTTCACGAAACTAGTTTTGTTAGAGAAGCTACGCTGGTGTTTGGCTTCTCTTGGCTTGCAGAAAAGATAAATTAATAAAGAAACTGGGCATCAGGCTAATTGTTGTCAAGGTGGAGATTGTTGAGATTTTATGTTTTAATAAAATAGGCAAAAATCTCAGTAGGTGACAACAATAGGAATTTGTTGCTAGATTAGCTCCAGGTTGTTGGGAGGGAGTTAATGCATCCTAAATTTGATGTGATAGGGTTTATGAGGCAGTTAGATTCTCCTTGCTATAAAACAGGTATCCATACGGATTGTTTTTTTGTGTGAGAGTTTGTGAGGATTGATTAATTATGTAATCTCCTGTTTGATTTTTGATTAATAAAGATTGCCGATGCCTATGTTTGGTGGACGTAGCCCAGATTGGTTGGGTGAACCACGTTAAATTGTTGTGTTTCCTGTGCATGATTTTATTTGTTGAGTATATGCTTGAATCTGTTGTGCATCTTAGCTCTAACAGGCCCTTTGTTTATTAGATATATATCAGTATCTACGACATCTACCCAAAATTGTAAAGGAAATCTTGCATGCAATCTCATGCACCTTGCACGCTCCATGATTGTCTCGTTCATCCTTTCTAACGCACCATTTTCCTGTGGTGTTCCTTGAACTGTCTTCTCTCTATGAATTTTTTCTCTTAACAGTACTTATCAAACACTTTGTTGTCATATTCACCTCCATTGTCTGATCTAAGACACTTCAACTTGTTTCATGTCTCATTCTCAACCAAATATTTCCATTTCTTGAAAGTATCAAATACATCAGATTTATTTCGAATACAATAAATCTAGTTTTTCTGGTTGCATCATCAATAAAAGTAACATAATGAGAGCGATTGAGAGATGATACCTGAGCAGGTCCTCATACATATGTATGCTCAAGCTCTAATTTTTCTCTCTTCTTTTCTTTTCGAACTCTGAGAAATATGACCCTCTTTTGTTTTCCATAAACACAATTCTCACAAAAATCCAAATCAACATGCTTTAAACCTAGCAACAAATTTCTGGAGTGAAGAATTTGCATCCCCTTCTCACTCATGTGCCCGAGCCTATGATTCCACAATGTTGTATTTTCTCCTGTGGATGTTAAAGAATTAACATAATTATAAATATCATTGCATAAATACAATGTTCTAACCTTTTCTCCTTTTTCTATTACCAGGGCTCCTTTAGTGACCTTCTAGATTTTATTTGTAAAAGTAGTTACACAACCTTCACCTCCCAACTACCCTGTTGAAATTAAATTTTTCTTCAGATCTGGAACATGCCTTACCTCCTTCAATAGCCATTGGTTTCCATTCTGCTATTTTATGAAAACTTTACCCATTCAAATTATTTTACAGGGTTTATCATCACCCAAACGAACCTTTCGAAAATATCCTTGAACATAATCATGAAAATGTTCCCTATCAAGTTTTTGTAGCGGCTACAACAACCCTCCAAAATTTTGGTTCACATGCAAATTTTAGAGCCTTCTGTGGATCCTGTGATCGATCATTCTTTGGTCACTTATTGGTAGGATGATGATCTCAAACCCCCCTCTTTGATCTTAAGAGTTGTTCACATTCTCATCTTTATGCAGCATGTGTCATTTTTGGGTATAGCGATTATCGTTTGTCATTCAAAGGGAAGTTTGTTCTACTTCAAGGGGAAATCTATGTGTGTATGGGTTGTTCTCATCATGTAGACATGTTTCATATTCACTTCACGCACTCTTGTCATGAAGGTTGTTTCATCAAGCATAGTATGTTTTATATGTTCTGGATGGTCTATGTTGTATCACTAAGTGTTCGTGTGTGATCATAGTCAGGTTCTATTACTCTTTACATCATTTTCACTGATCGCACACTTAGCTATCTTCCTGAGCAACCTAGCCTCATCCAGCTTTCCGGAACTGAACACTTTTCTTCTACAACCCTCAAGCTTTTTCCCTTGCCTATTGGAACTACACAACACGCAGATACCCAACCTCCCTTGGCATCCAAAACTATGTAGTTGTTTCCTCCAGTGTCCTTCCCTAGCTAGAACCCACTGTCTTCAGAAACTGCACAAGGGTTATCTTCCCGGGACCCCATCTCGCAACAGTTCCTTGCATTCAAAAAATGTGCAGTATTGTCTTGCAGTTGCCCAGTCTGCTTTGCATTTAGAAACTGTGTAGAGGTGTCCTCCCAGGACCCCATCTCATAGTAGTGCCTTGCATCTCAAAACTGCACAGTGTTGTCCAAGATGTCCAATCTAGATTCCATTCAGAACCTGGACAAATGGGCCTATCAGGGCCTCATCACGACAATAATCATTGTCCGTTGAAACTGTGCAAATCTATCTCTCAGCGACTAAAGGAAAGGATGACATGTTAGATCGCTCCCAAAGATTTGAGGAGAAGGACCAAGAAACCGAGTGATGAAAAAAGATCAAGACCACTTGCAAACTCCATTGGATGCATAATCATCTCGAGGGTAAGTATGGTAATTAAAGTACATCCTTTTGAAGTACATCTATTTTTGTAGCTTGAAGTACTGCTTATCATTATTTGTGCATTCAAATTATAATCTACAAGTTAGCATTGTCTTCACACCTTCAGGATTAATAAATATGCAACTTTCTCTTGCACAATCACTTGATTTCGACCCATCAAAATACAATGTCCTGAATAAATAATTAAATAATGGTTTTCCTAGCATATTCACATATCTGGAAAATTTTGTTTGTGATAATTTTTCCATTTGAGAAGTTAAAAAATTACTCAGAAATGGTGATGTTTGTGCTTTAAAATTCTCAAAAAATGATTAAGTAGAGTAGTTTCCAAGAATGTTGTTATTAAATGCTAGTGCCTCATTTTCACATTCAAAATTTATTACCGAATGTTTCTTGTGTTTTTCTTGGTTAATTCTAATATGATTCGACTTTCCATTAAATGGGAGACATAAGTGAGACCAATCAGTGGAAAAATAACCGTGTAGCTTTTTTGACCAATCTCTACTAAGAAATAAACATAGAAATCTGGGATATCAACAACTAGTATATCAATTATTTGACAACCTTTAGGATTCAAAGATAATTTAATAAGAATTGATTTCATTTCTCCTATGACTTTTACTTTCTTCCTATCGAGTTTCACAATGTGAACTATAGTTTTCTGGGGTGACATGTTTAATTTCAAACAAACTGAATATGTTATGATATTCGAAGAAGCCCTTGAATCTACCAAGAAGTTATGTACATTTTTATTAAATATTTCAAAAGTCAAAGGAAAACGAGGGGTATGTGAATTATACTTGTCACCTATTAGAATAGCATAAGAGGAATAAAATAATGAATGACCAAGAGGTTTACCCGTTCAATTAGAAGCTTTGGATACCACAACAACAAGAAGAGGAGAAGTAGGTATTGCGTTCAATTCTCTCAGTAAAAATTTATGTTATTGTTTGAGTTTAGTGAGCTCATGAAGGGAAATGTTTGCTTTTATTTCTTACATATCCTCAACTATATTGTACTCAATAGTATCTGAAACTACTAAGGTTATGGGTGAAGATGGAGAATTGGATGAGGACAAAATTACTTGGGGGGAAGTGGAAGTGGATTTTTTAACAACAACTTTATTTTTAGTAGTGGAAGATGAAGGTTTTTGTTTTTCAATTGGTTGTATAGGATCAACTAGACCTTTACTTCTTGTGCCAATAGGTAATGCTTCATATTCATTTTCATTATCATAAATAGGAAGAATAAAATCACATTCCATTTAACTCAGTTGTTTGTTCATCTTGGGATTCATCAGCAAAAAATGTCGCTTCCTCCTCGTCTTCATCATCAGAATTTGCAATAGAGATTGTGTTTGGAGGTTGTGGATTAGGTGGCTGATTTCTTTTGTATGTTCTAAAAGGTTTTTTGGAAGAAGATTCAGATACTTGTTTTTTATCTCTACCATCTCGTTAGACAAAGTTTTAAGGACTTGTTGCAAGCCTTCAAGATCAAAGGGATCTTTAAGTGATTTCTTTTTAGATTCATCCTTAAATGTAACTCCTTTTAATTTTTTGTCTTCTTGGTCCTTTTTATTTTCTAGTGCATTTATCCCCTTCTCTACAGACGCAACTTCTTTCATGTTTTCTACCAAGGTATTTTTATTAGCTCTACCTACAAAAATTTCTATGTTAGAAGGAAGAGATGAAATATATCATTCAATTTGTACATCGACACCAAGTATAGCAGTAGCTAAGATTTTATTTAACAATTTGTTAAATTTGGAATTGAAATATTCTATCTTTTCCCCTGAATTCGTTTTAAAATTGGAAAGGTCATTGATAAGAGATGTGGTCGAGCGATCATCACCAAATTTAGTCAAAACAATTTCTTCAAAAATATCCAAACTAGTATTAGAATTAGCTAGTAATGAAAAGTACCAAGACCCTGTTAATCCTGTAAGAGTGTACGGGAATAATCTAACAGCAATGTCTTCTTCAACTACCCCATTAAGATTGATGTCTAACATATAATTGTGAAGGTTCTCTTCAACAGGTAACCCATCATTAGGACTTCTTGAATGTTGATAGTAGAAGAGCTTAATTTAGGTATTTAAATAGTTCTGAGAGTAGATTTTAAGGAAGAAATTAATGTCGGCTTGTTTTGTTTTAATAATCTTAATTGCAAATTTTTGAATAATCTTTTGATTAATTACAAATGAGTTAATTCATTAATTTAAATTATTATTATAAATCCTTAATTTTAATAAAAATCTTAATAATTAATATTAATAACTAAGGTAGTAATCATTATTATAAATATTTAGTAATTTTTATACTAATAATCATATAAACATGTGATATTTAATAAATGTTAGTATAATATTATTAATTTTAAATTAGTATGTGAAATATTTATTTTTAATAATTAGTATTTAATGAATAGTAATATTAGTATATTGTATTAATATTAAAATTAAATATATATTAATATTCATAATAATTAATATATTAAAATTAATTAATATTAATAATATTCAAGTGGAAATTCAAGTGGAGAGATGCCAAGTTTTGCACTTTGGGATTGAAGTGGAAATTCAAATGGAGAGATGCCAAGTTTTGCACTTTGGGACTGAGTCAAAACACTAGTTCCATGAAAAATAGAAGTTATCCTTCTTTTAGAAAATTCAAATGATTCAATCTTTTATGTTGAAATGGAGACGTTTTCCAATTTATTTATCAAAGTTGTAATTTCTCGTGATTATGGAGTATAATCTGCGGGGATTACCTCAGGAAGTATTCTAGGAGACTTGGGAGGTGATTGTACAACTCCTGATCTAAAAGTAGGAGATTATGGAGGGGATCTGGAAGTTGTAGGATATTTGGAGGGAAAATGACTCTTGGAATGACCTTTTTTTTGGGATTGGACTTAATTATCATTCATAGTCTTCAAACCCTCCTTCTAGCACCAAAAGTGTTTAGGCCTCGAAAATCGTTGCATCAACATGGGGGAAAACCACCCAGTCTAGACCTTACGACAACTCCTTTACCGTTTAGGTAATGGCTCCAACTGGGGATAATGAGATCAGATTCCCAATGAAAGGTGATTGAATGAATGTGTAATGCTTATAGTGGAGTGAAATATATGGACTTACAACAATGAATTAAATGGAAAACATATGCATTAATCTACTCTATAATTCAAGATGTTTAACATTTATCTAGATGTGATCTATAATGATTTTCCTTAGTAAATGACAATATAGATTGCTCAAACACCAATGGAAATGAAAATATTTCAAGATGATTATTTTGATTAAATAGTTAATCAAAATAATGTGTATAACTCATACCACATTTAGAATATCAAAGTAAATTGCTTAACATGTATTTAAAAATATCAATGGCAACATGATCAGAAATTAATACATGTAACATTGTTCTTTAAATACCATGTAATAAGCAATCTGAAAAGATAAATTCACTATTTATTTATGAACAAAATGGAGGTACAAAGATAGAAATACCAGATGCACATTGCTTAGCTAATAAAGGAAATGGCAGTAGTTTAGCCCTTCTCACAAAGATTATTTCGGGAGTACAAAAATGCAACTTCTCAAAATTCCTTATGAAAATTCTTAAAACAATGTTCGAGTCATTCTATGGAAAAAGGTATGAAAGTACAATAGTGCACGATTTCGTAAGCCTTTCTTTATAAAATTTAGGACCTTAATTTCATATAACATGTAAACTTAAATAATAGAAAAACAACTAAATGTATTATGGAGAGCGTTGAGGGTATTTAAACAAATCCCTTCAATAACGCTTAAAGAAAAACAACTTTTTGGTAGGAATTTCTGAATTTGATTTGTTGCCTTCATAGGCTTTGTTTGTTTCATCGGATTATCTGGATGTTTGTCCATCTGTTTGAACTAAACTGTCACTTATCAGCACAACTATCCTCTTCTGTCATGAACCTAAACACGGAAAATAGGAATCGATAAGTAAAAATTAAATGAGACTAATAAGTGAGTTTTATTTGAAACAAATCATGTTTTGCAGGAAATTAAGAAAAATTTAGAGCGTAATAAACTGTGAACACAACCATCATGGAGAGGAATATGGAGTGAGGTCTGTGATAGGAGAGGCAGACTTTACAGTCTTATCGCAAATTGCAAAATAAATGTTGATGAAAAGCGGAGGCTGAGTGGTTTTTTCGAAGGGGGTTCGAAGTGCTAAATGGTTTTTCAAGAGGGGAATCTGAAAGAAAAAATGAGTGACACATAGTTATAGGGCTAGACAGAAAAACCACTTTTTGAACCCCCCCTTGAGAAACTTAAAATTGAGTTCAAGGGGGTCTGAAATCCTCTTTGTCCTTAATCCAGGCATATTAGATTTGAGTTGTTTATTTTTACAAGGAAGACAAAATTGCAATCACTTTTACACTGGGGTTACTCCAAACAAAATCCAAAGGGGTCCTTCTCAAATCATATAGTAATCATCATTCATAGCGGAGAAAGAATGGCTTAATTTTTGTGGATTTTGCAATTGCACGGATATGGGGATGTATGAAATGGAATTTATAATCCTATTGGGTCCGACCTAATCGCATATCACAATTGGTGGCAAAGGCATCAAGTTTATGGAGCTTGTTATTGCATGGATGTAGGGTTTTATCAACTGGAGTGTATGACTCTGTCGGGTCCGGGCTATCGTAGTCACATAAGAGATAGGTAACGGGACTTGGACAATGGTTCTTGCGATTTCTCGGACGCGGGATTTTAATGAAGTGAATTTTACGATCCTATCGGTTTCGATATCATATTGCAATCGCAAATGGAATTAGCGAAGGGGTTTTGCCTTAGTGTATTGTTCATTTGCGATGCGGGGAGCAGTAAAGAATGAAACTTCGATTATTTTGATTTTTGTTTAAATAACCCATGTTATATTACTTAGGCTTTAAAAGCTTAAGTGTGATCTAGGTCTCTAGGGCTATTTTTTATTTTTTATTTTTTTATAATCAAGGTTTAATACTTGCGTTTTAATTAAAAGGCCTAAGTATTATACTTTGGTTATGGTTCTTTATTAACAATTTTTTCTTGATTTTCTATTTTTTAACCTTTTTTTCTAAAGAAATAAAATCAAACTCTTCTTAAAACTAAAGGGTCCCTATTTTAATATAATAAATTTCATAGGGAATTTATAATCTATTAAAATGAAGGTTGTTGAACAGTATAATAGATTCCAACTGCGCCATTTCCCCACCACCTCCTATTTCAGGTATTACTTCTTTTTGTTATTTTTGTTTGTGTACACTCATGTGAATGAATTAGAGTCCCTGGGTCTCATTTTGGTGCCTTCCAACAAGCAAAGGAATTATGTGTTCGAATGGGATGTTGTTGCTAGGAAAAGACAAGAGCATGAGGGTTATTCCCAGTTTATATCCTCCTACATGGCCATTGCCTAAAAATCACTCATGGTGTTTCCCCTCCCAGAGTTCTCCCTCAGCAAAAGGAAATCCTCAAGCTCAACAAGGATGTTAGGGTGGGGGATTGGTGCTTGGTTCAGGACTTCACAAAAATCAAGGTCTATGGGTGTGAGCTTCCTCCTTATCACTTACTTGTGTTTATGCCCATGAGGATTGTCGCCCTTAAATTCATTAGACAAAGCTTGAATGTAGACCAAGTGCACTTTGTCCCAACTAAGAAGGGATATATCTTTAAATTGGGCAAGATTGTCGGACCTCTCATTGTTAATTCTAGGAAGGCCCACAGGGTACTTAAGGAATTACTCAGGTAGATGAATTTCAACCTAGGGGAAGTTTGGAATTATGATCCTCATGGTTTCATTTCCAAGAGAAAAGAGCGCATAAAGGCCTTGAATTATGAACATGAGGATAGGCTCGAGATCGAATGGAAAGTTAACTTTGATTCATGGCCTATTAATATAGAGATAGAGACTCAAGCATCGAAGGACAAGCCATGGAAAATGACCATTAACCAAGCTGAAGATGTCAAGATGGAAGATGTACACCCTAGAAAAAAAGCCAAAATCCCAAGAGATAGAGGAAGAATAACTTGAGACCAGGTTGGTAGAGACAACACTTGATCAACTAGGCTTCTAGGTGGCCTTGGAAGACCCATTCTAGATTGTTGCATCATTCTCTTCAGAGGTAGCTATTCAAAGTTCCAAGGGAAGTGCTACTGTTACTGAACCAAGATGGCCTATTGGAAAGGTCATTAAAGAAATAAATAAGAAGGTAAGGGAGGAGATGTGGTAGAAAATGGCATCTCACTCAATCCCCTATCAGACCAGACTTCTGGCTTCCATGGACCTAGAGAAAAGTCAACTAAATTTCTCCCTGTAGCACCCACTAGCACAATCATTGCCTTTGAGCTCTCAGTTCATGGCCATGGACGTTTCCTTAGATTTGACTAGTGTCCCTCTATCGGACAAGATCAAATTCCACAGGCAAGTGGGAGAAATGTTATACATTGAGCTCAATAGAAATTCAATGACCATCATCAAGGCTGAGAAATTGTTGGAGAAGGAAGTAACAAGGTTGAAATAGGAGATATCTAACTCCATAGCTCAACACATGTGGAATGAAAGTCTCGAGGAGCTAATTGTGAAGTTTGGGGTAGATATAGAATAAAAAGTTTCATTTGAAGCCCTCCTCCAAAGTTCACAAGTAGAAATACAGGAGGTAAGGCACAAACTGAAGATGTTAGGCAATGAACATGTGCAATATAAGGAACTTGCACAGGTAGAAGAATAGAAATAAATCCTCACCAAAGAGATGATATAAAGGAAAAATGAGATAGTAGTCCTCAAACAGCAAGTGACAGAACTTCAACAAGGGATAGATGCACACATTTGTGCGGTGCTTGTGCCTGAAAAACCCCAAAATCCCATAAAGCATCTCACCTAGACCCTCACCAAACTCTAACTTTTGGAGTGGTAGATTAAGAAAGTGCAGAAGGATTTGGAAACTACCCAGAGCAACCTAGCACAGAAAGAAAAATAGCTTGAGACAACCAGGACAAACGTAGACATCATTGGTAAGAACTTATAGGTAGCAAACTAGGAGAGTATTGAGCTAAAAGGAAAACAGAAAGGAAATATGTCCCTCTTGTAGGCCAAGTAACTTGTTTGGGATGAAATCATAGCATAAATTCAAATAAACTAGGAATACATAACTCTAATGGATGAAAAAAAGATTATGATTAGGTATTATGAGATTTTTTATCATTGTTGCTAAAGAAGATGGGGTAAATAAATCCTAGATTGTCAAGAATTTCATTTAGTTTGTGAATGAAAGGCCACTCGGTGAGTTGAGGCCAATTGTTGTAGTAGATAAAGTGTCTTCTGTCATGGAGATCTCTAAAGTTATTCAGAAGGAGGAGGCCAGAGTCAAAGTTGAGGAATGCCAAAGGGTGGTACATAAAGTTGTGGATTCTTTCCATGTTGATTTTGATGAAAGAGTCAGGGCAGAGTTGCCTAGCTTCTGGGATCTTATGGGAATGATAATCCCATGGACATAATACAACTAGATGTTAGCGGAGGTCAATAGCAAGGAAATTTCCTCCCATGAGAAGACTTCCACCCTTAAAGGTAAAACAATGGTTAACTATCTCAGAAAAAAGTTCCAGATGTTAGGGTTGATAAAGACCTTGTTCCACCCAAGGTTGGACTATACAAGGGTCACAAATCTCAAGATCATGTATCAATGATTCTTCCATGCTCTTGTACCTGCTCCAACATTATGGGAAAGGTGTGAGAAGTTTGTAAATCCACCCATGCTTCAGATCATCAACCTAGTGACACTACCTCCAGAACCTACTTATCATGACTAAGGATGTTATCAATCGTGTCAATTGTGAAACTTTTACTTTCTATTTATGTAAATATTTTATTTCACAAGAAGCTATGTCAGTTAGTTAGAATTTGGTTTGTACAATTGTGTCCCTAAGAACATTGATATTTTATTATGATGATTCACTGCCAAAGAAAGAAAGAATATTGTGTAATGGGCTCTCCCTTTGAAGCCATATATAAATAGTTTACGATATAAAACCAAGGGTTCAGAATTTTGGTTTTCGAGAGAGAAGCTTTGCAAGTTTTCCAAGAAATGTATGCTCTATGGAATATTAATAAAAGTTTTTTGTGATTCTAGCTCCATATGTTTTCACTCTTCTTCTCATATTACATATAATAGTGGCTATTGGATATGTTTTTCATGGAATTATAGATTAATTTAGCTCAAATATTGATTAAAGATGCCTATAGCTGATATGAATTGTTATCCTTAAAATTCACTCCATGTATCTCAACACTTCATTAAAATATCCTTCTCATATGTTTGATGTTGAACTTCAATGAACATGATTCTTAGTTTTAAGCCCTGTGTGTTTTTTTTCTCTCCTCTCTATTTATTCCATCTGATATACTACAAATGGCCCATGAAATTTCATATGTATATGATGTTAGACGCTAGATCTAGGTATTAATGCTTTTGTGAGTTATATTTGGCATTCAATCTTGTATCTCTCCTCTTAAGGAAGGCTCTAAACCAATTTCATCTCAAATATGATAAGTATTGAGAGAAATAGAAAATATCAGTAGATATTTGAAACACTCATCAAGATGTCCTAGGCAACGGTATCATTTCAACCTAGAGGTTGTCTCTAGGTGCTACAACATCTTCTGGCGCCATTGTCAGGGATGAATCAGACAATTTTCCCTGGGTACAACATTCATACATCCTTTAGCAAGGTGAGAAGGAAGGGGTGTGTGATGTATACCTCTCACCTTGGAAACTCCAATGTTTAAGTCTTATTTTGAGGACCTCGGCTTTCAAAAGGCCACACACTTTCTCTAATATTTCACAACAAATAACTCCTCTTGTGTTAGACCCTGAAAAGATAATATCTAAGAGAGTCTAGACAGAAAGAACCCTTGTCACTCCAATTTGTGTGACCTCTTTTCCAGAAGTATCATCCACTAGCTCTCAAAAATATGTGATACATTACCCTGAGTCTTCCTCCAAAGTCTTAGAATATCCTGAGGAACATTGTGCACTATTTGGCTCATTTTCTTCTAGAGTCAAAAATCAAAGAAGCTTCCATAAAATCTCATCATATAACATTTCATACCTTTCTAGAGCTTGAGGAGGTTAAAGAAAATCTCATAAATTGTCTAACACAGTGTAAATAGCCTTCCAACTTAGCCCAAGTTAGCTCCAATTCAGTCCACTCCTCAGCAAGGCCATGTGATAAACCTCATACCACCTCCTCTACAAAATATGGTCGTTCCTGGTTTTCTCCTAAATAAGTATGCCCCACTGGACTTGCCACAACCCCTAAACGGTATTCCACAAGACTATCTTAATCTCTTGCCAAGATTCATTGGATAGGGTGATATCTAAGCATAGAGATTCATAGAAATCTTTTGTGCATTTGTTGAAAATATAAACATAGAACACTTGGATGTGGTGTTGAGACTTTTTGTGCAATATTTGGATAGTGTAACAACCCTGGTTAAAAATCCATGTAAAAATAGATAAGACCACAGTTGATGGGACACGTATTCCAAGATGAATGGTGGGAAAAACACCCTAGTAGGTGTTCATTTTAGTTATTATGGCTAAAGGGAATTGGAAAAGGAAATTACAAAGGATTTGGAAAGACACGAGGAAATTTTTTATGAAAATAAAGGAAATTAGGAGAAAAGGGAGGTGAAAGGTCACAAGTTGCATGTAAGGAGGAAAATGAAGGAAAATAATGGAAATTGAAGAAAATAGAGGCCTCATTAATAAAAGGTTTTTGAGGATCAGTGGGTAGGCTTGGTCGGTGTAAGCTTATGCCAATTCAGTTTTGGAGCTATCTCATTATTATCTCTCTCTCATACTCTTCAATACTTAGATTTTTCTTGGAGCACTCTTGGAGAGTGTGGCATACTTGGAGTTTGGAGCAAGAAGGCAAAGGAAGAGAAGGAAAGCACAAGAGGACATTAGGATTAATGGCTACAATGGATTATGCTTGTAGGTACCGAGTTCCATGTATGTTTTCCTCACTATTTTTGGCATGTGTTGCATATGCATGTGGTTTCTTGGTTATGATCTATAATTTTCATGGAGGATATCTAGGATTGACAGTGGATTGCCTAGCCTTTCCATTTCCTGGATAGCCATGGTTATTGTGGGTTTTTTTTCCTTGTTTTTTTTTTGTTGGTTCTCATGTTTCTTTTAGCTTGGGTTGAGTTATTAGTTCTTGGATCCTTGGTTGGAAAAATAATCTAGAAGACCTATAATGGCTTGGGTTGAGTTATTAGACTTGGAAGCCTGGTTGGACAAAGCCCTGTAACAACTTGGGTTGAATTAATAGTCCTGGAAGCCTTGGTTTGACAAACGATCTGGAAGCCCTAGGTGGGTTGAGTTACTAGCCCAGGAAGCCATGATTGGATAAACACTGTGGAAGTCATAATACATTGTGGGTTGAGTTACTAGTCCTGGAAGCCCTGGTTGGAAAAATGCCCTGGAAACCCAGAATAAGATATGGGTTGAGATACTAGTACTAGATGTCGGGTGGGAACAAACACTCTAGAGCCCTGGAAGGCTTGGGTATAGATCAATCTGATGATGGTTTTGTGATGTCCAACCGTGAGGTGGAATCACTGTTTGATGGGTTGAGGTGGATGGCCTCTAGAAACCCTGGATGGGTTTGGATTGATGTGTTCTATGAGATCCCACATTCATGCTTGGAATATGGCATGAGAGTGAATGGCTGAAGAGATATTTGGCTCAGTCATTCTACGGTCAAGTGGAATGTGGTAATCCCATCATGGGTTGGCTTTTGCATCACTAATATGAGGCTTTTTCTCCTTGTTATCTCATGAGTATTATATTGGTTTATATGTGGATTATTTGGTTATTGTTTCCTTGGTATTTTTGTTTTTACTATGCTGGTTATGAATATTTATTATGACAGTGGCTATGCATGGATCTCTTCATGTTTAAGTTTTTAAATGAACAAACAATGTACATATGAACTAATATATGGTACTAGAGCTAATGATGTAAGGGAGAAATGATTCTGAGCGATTCTCAGATAAGTATAAGACCCCTATGATCAGATATGTTATTTAAACCTATAAATTTCTTCATGCCATTGTTTAACAGAATGTCAGTCCCAGTTGGGGATGCTTAGACCTAGTCCTGGAGTTATTTTTTTGTTTATTAGTCTTTTCATCTCATGTTTAATGGATTCTGGAAGTTACAACAAGTTCTGGGTAGTGGTCGGAATTCTAGGCTTGAAAAGTGCCTTAAATTCCCCGGACTCTGGGAAAGGTTTGTTGGAAATAGTCCTTGGATGCAGGCATGCAAGCTTGTGGGAGCATCTAGAGCTCTTTGGACACTGGCATGCCCATAACATGGGATCATCCAAAGGTTTAATAGCTTAAAAACTTAGTGGGACTTAGGGGCTAGTTAGGCAAAAGGTTGGGATGGTTCCTAGTGGTTCTACTGTTGATGTTGAAGGTTTGTATGGTGTGTTTCCACCGGTTCCACTTCCTTAGAGTGACTTAGGAGGTAAAATAATATAATAATAGCTTCTCATCACATGTTTACCCTATTTGGACAGTGTCTTGGTAGATGTGGGAGGAGGGTTCTTACAAATTGGTATCAGAGAATGGTTCACCCCTCGAACTAGATGGTTTGTGTGTTGGTAATGCATTCATGTCAGTTGCATATTTTTTTCTTATGCTTGCAGTCAATGTTCTTGTTGCATTTGCATGGTTTTGATCATCATTGTAGTTGTGTCGCCATGTGAAGGTTGATGGTGTTGTTGTGGAATGTGTCATCATGAGTGTATGGTTGTATATGCATTTTTTATGCATGTTAGTGTCTATATGTTGTTATGCATGCATTTTCATGGTTATGGTTATGCATGTATCGTAGGTCATACTTGTATTGTGAGGTTGTTGTATGAAATTAGGTCATCATGGTGATATTAGTTTGTGATGATGCTAATGTGTTGGCTGAGATAGAGCAGGAAGTGTAGATCATAAAAGTGAAGTTGCAACATTGGACATCGAGGCAAGAGCATTTCATCCTCTAGGTTGTATCTTGGGTATAAAAGTATATAGGTTAACGATTAATGTTAAGAAATCAACTCATAAAAAGATAGAAAAGATAGATCAATGACTTCAGAATCAGCCTCTTCGAGCGGGAAACCTCCTTTACATTACACAAATGAACAATTCTTGGATGATACAAATGAAAAAACCTCCTTTCTATATAGGAGTCTAAGGGGTCACAATATAATCAAAGTCGACATAACAATAATAATATAAGGGCACAACAATAACAATAAGGGCTACAAAGACAATAGTAATGGGGAAATCACTAGTATTATAGGGACATAACATGTTCCACTCCTTCAAAAAAGTGTTGTCCTCAACACTTGGGTAGTTCTAGATTCTTATGTATAAAATTTTCACCCTCCCGTGTGGAATCTTCAACAGGTAAGTTATTCCACTTGATGAGATACTTCAAAATTGATTGATTTCGTAGCTATTGAGTTCTTGTTTCTGTGATTGTTTTAGGTTCCAATATGATTTTTCCTTCCTCGTCAAGTTCTGGAAATATTGTTTGAACTGGGAGCTTGACACCAATAACCTTCTTTAAGCATGAAACATGGAAAACTGGGTGCACTCAGGAAGCTGTAGGAAGTGCCAATTTGTATGCCATAGTACCAATCTTTTGCAACACCTTGTACGGACCATAATACTTTGGTGATAATTTATTATCCTTTTTAGCTTGCTTGAGGAACATTTGTTTATATGGTTGTGGCCGTAGAAATACCCAATCAGCTACATCAAAACTTATTTTGTTGTGATGTTGATATGCATGTTGTTTCATTCTATTATGTGCCAAGGTTAGGTTATCCTTTAAGAGTTGGAGAACTTGTTGTTGATGCTTGATGTGATCTTCCACTGCTTGAACCTTAGAATTTTCTCTTAAATATGATGTGAGGGATAGTGGGTGATATCTAGAGCCATGGTTCAGGGTTTAGGCTTCTAAAGTACGCTTTCAATGAAAGAGATCTACGTATTCTTTGTCAGCGAGGTGGTTTTTCTGCCAGGAAAGGCGTTGGCAGTTTAAGCATAGTATACTAATCCGGACCATGTACATGTGTCACCTGAATGAAAAAAGCTACTTGGTCGCATTAAATGAGAGAGGATGGGTTAGAAGAGCAAAAAATAAAAAATAAAATAAAATAAAAAATAAAAAATAAAATTAATGAAGTCAAAATTATTGCATGTAAATGGGCATACTACTGTAAGACCTGGTAAGGCATGTGTACCCCTCGGTGATCACCGGTAAAGTCTGGGTTAGACCTAAGTGATAGGGGGGATGTCGAGTTAAGAATACCCCGGGTAAAAACTTTGAGGGGGGTAAGAGATAGAGTGAGCAGGATTGTCTCACTTAGCAGGATTGGTTGGAGTTAGTCAAGGAACCCCAAGTCAAGTTTAAAGGGGGGAATTGTTAGGTAAAATTGACTCGGGATAGAGTCAAAGTTGATCAGGTTAAACAGTGATGGTTTTGGGGCACATGGTATTGTACACCCATGGTATTTTTCTCGTGGTATTATATGTAATGGAGCCTATAAAAGGCTGGAAGGACTTCATTGTAATGCAAGACCTAGAGGTGAGCGGTGAAGGCTCACTTGGTCAGATTGGCCAGGGTTTTGGCCAATGCTAATGAGATCTTATTAAGTTGGGTTTTTCCCCGGATTTGGCATTTTCCCAGATAAACATTTGTGTTTATGTGTTTATGGTTGTTGCTGGTTATTTTTATATTTATTCCTCTTAGTAATTATTTATGTTATGCAGTAAATTTCTTAACAATTGGTATCAGAGCCAAAGGTTCTGTATTGGCTTCAGAAAAATGCTTTTGCTTCCAAGGGTTATTTAGCCTGGTAGATATAGAAAGGATTGATGCATAGTTTGTTCACAAATCTAATCTAAATGTAGCCAAAACAAGGTTCTACAAAGGCAGATAGATGAAGGCGAGGAAGCTGCAATCTATAGTAGCCATGAAAGAGTTGTTGCAAGCAAAGAGACCAGAGGTAGAGGATCAGGAGGAGGAGGAGAAATTTTTGTTGTGGGATCCTTCGGCAACAATAGAGAGAGCTCGGAGAAGATCTGTGTCTCGGCGAGGTTGTAAGCGAGAAAGGTCAAGTGGCATGGAAGATAATGTTGATGCCATGGATATAGATCAACCAAACAAGAAGCATCGCATGTTATCACGCTCCAGATCCAGATCAAGGCCTCATGGTGAAGTCACCCCAGGCGAGGGTTTCAAGGATTCATCTCAGAATTTAAAGGCAGTTAAACTTGGCAAGAAGGCAGCAAAGAAACAAAACAAGGATGCCCACAATAAAGAGAAGATGGGTCAGAATAGTAGCAGCAATATAAAAAAAATAAAAAATTTAATTAATTAATGAAGTCAAAATTATTGCATGTAAATGGGCATACTACTATAAGACCTGGTAAGGCATGTGTACCCCTGGGTAATCACCGGTAAAGTCTGGGTTAGATCTAAGTGATAAGGGGGATGTTGGGTTAACAATACCCTGGGTAAAAACTCTGAGGGGGTTAAGAGCTAGAGTGAGTGGGATTATCTCACTTAGCAGGTTTGGCTGGAGTTAGTCAAGGAACCCCAAGTCAAGTTTAAGGGGGGAATTGTTCAGTAAACTTGACTGAGGATAGAGTCAAAGGAGGTTAAACAGTGATGGTTTTGGGGCACATGGTATTGTGCACCCATGGTATTCTACCCATGGTATTATATGTAATGGATCCTATAAAAGTCTGGAAGAACTTCATTGTAAGGTAAAAAGGGTCTGGAGGTGAGCGGTGAAGGCTCACTTGGCCAGATTGGCTAGGGTTTTGGCCAAGGATAATGAAATTTCATTATGATCGGGTTTTTCCCCAAATTTGGGGTTTTCCCAGATAAACATGTGTGTTCATGTGTTTATAGTTATTGCTGGTTATTTTTATATTTGTTTCTCTCAGTAATTCTCCGTAATTATTTGTGTTCTCGGGTAAATTTCCTAACAAAACTAGGAGCACTCGGGAAGCTGCAGGAAGCTCCAATTTGTATGCCATAGTACCAATCTTTTGCAACACCTTATACGGACCATAATACTTTGGTGATAATTTATTATCCTTCTTAGCTTGTTTGAGGAACATTTGTTTATATGGTTGTGGCTGTAGAAATACCAATCACCTACATCAAAACTTATTTTGTTGTGATGTTGATATGCATGTTGTTTCATTCTATTATGTGCCAAGGTTAGGTTATCCTTTAAGAGTTGGAGAACTTGTTGTTGATGCTTGATGCGATCTTCCACTGATTGAACCTTAGAATTTTCTCTTAAATATGATGTGAGGGACAGTGGGTGATATCCATAAAGTGCCATAAATGGGGTCATTTTTGTTGTAGTATAGAAGGAAATTTTATACCACCATTCAGCCGAAGGCAACCATTTGACCCATTGTGTATATTTATCAGATATAAAGAAAAAAAGATATCCTTCCAAACATTTGTTTACTATCTCATTTTTCCCATCAAATTAAGGATGATAAAATGAGTTATGATCTAATTGAGTACCAAGATAAGAAAATAATTCTATCCAAAAATTTCCAATTAAAATGGGATCTCTATCACTTACAATAATCTTTGGGTTTCCATGTAGCTTTGAATTGTTTCCATAAATGCAGTAGAAACTGTACTGGCTTTAAATGGATGAGATAATGCACAAAAGTGTTTGTACTTGGTAAGTATGTCAACTACCACCATGATGACACTCTTTCCTTCAAACTTGGGTAAACCTGTGATAAAATCCATTGAAATCTCCTCCCAACATTGACTTGGAATGGATAAAGGTTGTAATAGACCTAGGATCTTAATTGTTTCAACTTTATTTTGTTAGAAAACCAAACATTCGGCCACAAACTTTTGAATATCAGATTTAAGGCCATCCCAAAAAAATTCATTCTTAACCCTGTGGTAAGTTTTTAAAAATCCCGAGTTCCCTCCTAAGGGAGTGGCGTGCAATTCCATAAGAATCTTTTGTTTGTGTTGGGAATTCTGACATAGGTATAAGAGATCTTTGTACCATAACGAATCATTTTTCCAGCTAAATGTATCAAATGTATTGGTATCTTGTTGTATCTTTTGAATGAGTGCCCACACTTCTTCGTCATTCTTCCATTCATACCTTGCTTTGTTTATCCAATCTGGTTGGATAATAGAAATGACACAAAGCAATGCTTCCACATCCTCATCCTTTCTTGAGAGGGCATCTGCCACAACATTTTGCTTCCTTTTTCTATGGATGATTTCAAATTCATAACCCAACATCTTTGTGAACCATTTTGGTTGTTGTTCTGAAGATAATATTTGTTCTAAGAAGTATTTAAGACTATCATCATTTGTTTTTACCTTGAAGTGTCTTCCCATAAGGTAGGGTCACCATTCTTAAGTGCATGTAGTATTGCCAACATTTCCTTCTCATAAATAACTTTGTGTAAATACTTTCCTTTGATTGGATGACTTTCGAAAGCAATTGGTATTTCTTCTTGCATTAAAAAAACACAAATTCCATTTCCTGAGGCATCACATTCCACAATAAAGGTTTTTTTGAAGTTCGACATAGCTAAGATCAGTGCTTGGCACATTGCCTCTTTAATATGTTCAAAGGCCTTCATTTCTTCTGGAGTCCATAAAATTGCATCTTTCTTCAATAATTTTGTTAAAGGTGCTTCTATTCTCCTATAATTATTAACAAACTTGTGATAATACCCTGTCAACCCGAGAAATCCTCGCAGATGCTTTATGGATGTGGGGATTTTCCATTCCTTAATGGCTTTAATTTTGCGAGGGTCTACCTTAACACCTTCATGAGATACAATATGACCCACATATTCCACCTCTTGTACTCTAAAGAAACATTTGGAGCCTTTTTCATACAATTTTTTCTCCTCTAATAGTTTGAGCACCCTGTCAACATGTTGAACATGATCCTTCCAATTCTTGCTATAGATTAGTATATCATCAAAAAATACTAACACAAATTTTCTAAGGATTTGAAAATGGAATTCATCAAACCTTGAAATGTAAAAGTTGCATTGGTAAGGCCAAAGGGCATGACCAAAAATTCATAATGACCCTCATGAGTTCTAAATGTTGTTTCCAGAATGTCTTCAGTCTTCATTCCAATTTAAAAATATCTTGAACGAAGATCCAACTTGTTGAAGTAAATTGATCCATGCAATTCATCCAACAGTTCATCAATGATAGGAATGGGAAATTTATCTTTAATAGTGAGCTTTTTGAGCTCCCTATTCACATGCACCATGAGCCATCCTTCTTGTGCACCAACACTATTGGAGCAAAGAAAGAAATTTGACTGGGTTGAACTATACTAGCCTCAAGCATTTCTACAACCATATGTTCAATTTCACTCTTTTGGGCATAGGGATATCTGTAAGGCCTGATGTTTGGAGAAACACTTCCTGGAATTAAATGAACAGCATGATCATGATCATGAATAGGTGGGAGACCTTTGGGAATCTCAAATACCTTCGAATGATTGTCAAAGACTTTTTGGATATCTGGATAAATATATCATTTCGATGTGGGAACCTCTAATGAACATAATTGTGTAATTACGCCTCGTTGTTCTTTCTTTATAATCTTTGTCATTCCATTAGCGCTGATTATCTTTCCTAGTTTCCCTATGATACCTCTTAATTCAACTTCCTTTCCTTCTGAAGAAAATTTCATGAAAAGTTCTTGAAAATTAAAAGCTATTATACCCAAGGATTGTAACCATTGGACTCCTAGTACAACATTAGCACCACCCATTGGAATGGAAAGCATTGGGATATTCAATACACATTCTCCCATGGATAGCTTGATATTATGGAACTTTCGAGAGAAATTTATGGTTCCTCCACTTGCAGCCGTCACTTGACACTCTGGTGCTAGATATAGGAAGAAATTCAATTCCTTGGCTATCTTACAATGAATAAAATTATGGGTATTTCCCGAATTAATCAACACTACTACCTTTTTCTTCTTGATATGTCCTTCTATCTTGATAGTTTGAGGAGTGGAAATTCTGGCCAATGCATTACAAGATATGGTCGGATTCATTTATTCTTTATCTAGGGTTTGTTCTTAGTGTATACCCTCTTCTTTTGACGTTTCTTGTTCCTTTTCTTCCTCCTCTTCACAATCTATGTAAAATAATTTCTTCTCAACACACTTATGACCTATAGTGTATTTGATGTCACAACTGTAGCAAAGCCCTTTTTCTCTTTTTTCTTCCAATTTTTGAGGTGTCAACCTTGTAGGTTGTTGAAGACTAGGGGAAGCAACAATTCCATCCTTATAGTCGTGAGTCGTAGGCTTCCTTGTTTCCATAATTTTTCTTTCCATTTTTCTTGTCAACTTGAATGCCTTCTCCAATGATTCAGGTTCCTAAAGGTGAACCTCATGTTGGGTGTTATCCTCTAAATTCCATATGAACACATCAATACTATGCTCCTCTGGAATATATTTTACCCTTATATTCAATTTTTGGAAGTCCTCAATGTGCTCCACCATTGAACCCTTTTCTTTGAGGTTTATCAACTGGCTAAAAAAAGTGTTGCTTTTTGTATCCTCATAATGTGCTATCATTTATTCCGTAAAAATTGCCCAAGTGACAATTTTTTTATGAGAGAAAATCCATCAATACTATACATACTGATTTGGTTCCAAATATAAAGTTGCAATGCGTAACTTTTGTGTGTTTTACACATTATGGAGATCGAAATATTGCTCCATCTGTAGTATCCATGTTACGGGATCCTTGCCATCAAACTTCCTCATATCAATCTTTGGAACATGGTGGGTATTCAATCCAACATTAGAGTCTATGAAATCATGATTAACATTTCCTTTTTTCTCTTCATGAGTTTCCTTTACTACCCTTTCACCATTAGTAAGAATTTCTTGTAGCAACTTACTCAAATCTATATTCAAATATTTCATGTCGCCTTTCAGTTTTTCTTCTATACCATCCATCTTAGCATCCATGCCATCCATCTTAGCTTCCATGCCATTCATATTATCTTCCATGCCATTCATCTTAGCTTCCACACCTTTCTTTAAATCATCAATATTAGCTTTTGTCACCTTTTGTGAGAGTGAAATTTGTTTCACTTGGTCTCGTAACTTTGATATATCATGTTGTGTTTCTTCCTCTTCTTCATGAGTCATGCTAGAGATTTTTGGTTGCTTACTAGGTGTTTCTATTTTCTTTCTTCGAGGCATCAATTAATGATAATTATGCTTCACTATGCCCTTTGAACTTCAAACTAATTTTTCAATCCAAAATTATGCAAAATTTTAAAAAGACTACACACCTTTTTTCGCTTTCTAGAAGCTCGATACTAAATTTGTTGTATCTATATAATTTCATATCTCTAAGGTCTGAAATTTCTTTCAGTAGTATCCCTATTAGTCCTCTTTATAATGTCACCAGTAGGCTCAAAATTGTATTCTCCAAGAAATAGTTATGCCCAGTCTCCCAAGATGACATGATTATATAATTTTTCAGTAGAGCGAACTTGTACAATGTGCTACGTGTCACTATTTCTACCTTCGAATCTGAAAAAGATACACAGAAAACTACAGTTCGTCATCTTTCTGTAACTTCTTCTAAAATTTCAATTTGATGCTCAGAGATAAAATTATGACGATTTTCCCAAGGTCACATGTTTGGAATGTAATTCAAGAGTCTGCAAAAACCATAACTTCCTCAGATCATATATCTGAAAATATAGCGAGACAAGATCTGAAATTCGAATATGAGGTTCAGATCGATTTCAGCTCAAATGGGTTTTTTTTAGCTTCTGAAACTTTGTAGAGAAAAATTTATAGTGAAAATTCCATGATGATATGTTTGGCGCAGCAAAACCCTAGAATCCAAAGCTTTGATACCAAATGTTAAGAAACAAGCTCACAAAAAGATAGAAAATATAGATCAACGACTTCAAAATCAGTCTCTTGGAGGGGGAAACCTCATTTAAATTACAAAAATGAATCATTCTTGGATGATACAAAGAAAAAAACCTCCTTCTATATATAGGAGTCTAAGGGGTCACAATATAATCAAAGCCAACATAACAATAATAATATAAGGACACAACAATAACAATAGTGGGCTTCTGATTCCTGGCAACAGCGACCCAAAATTGTAGTACTCATACCAGGCACAAATCATAATAGAAATGACACTAATCAGGAGAACACTGTAGCACATTACTGGAATCCTAGCAATACACAGGGATTGAGGCAATGGAAACCGGTGGAGCAAATAGTACAGCAAGAAGTGGAAGCTTACAGCATGGAGATACACAAAGAGCTTACCAATAGGAAAATTAAAATTAATACAGGTATTGATGTTCTAAGATGGGGTTACACACTGAGAGGAACATACAACACCAAAGAAGCTTACAAGATAATGTCTCACTCTCAGGATCCAAATGATCCTACCTGGAATCATATATGGACAACTGGGATCTGGCCCAAAGTCTTCACTTTCATCTGGTTGCTATATCATGGGAGAATTCTCACATGGGACAACTTAATCAAACAAGGATTTCATGGTCCTTCTTACTGCCCCAATTGTTAGAACAATGAAGAAACCATTCAGCACCTCATGGATTCCTGCCACATGGCCAACCAACTCTGGGAAAAGCTCACTTTCAGATGCCAGAGACCCTGCAGACTTCTTGGGGATACCAGAAGCACCATTACCAATTGGACTCTGGAGTCATACAATAGCAAAATTCTGAACAATTTGTGGACCATCTTGCCAGGTCTCCTGCTTTGGACAATCTGGAAGGAAAGAAATAAATGAATTTTCTAAAATAAAAAAACCTCCATAGAAATCATATGGAATAACTTATGTCAGAATATCAAAGAAACTTTGGCTTTACATCAATGGACGACTAAGGACTTTCCAACACAGCCACAAGAACTAAGCATATGGGATAATTGGAATATACATCTCCCGCAAGCTCAATTGAACTCCAATAGACCTCATAATGCAACTAGGCTGCCCTCGCATTAGATTCACCCCCCAAAGAAAGTGATCAAGCTTAATTTTGATGGTGCTTCCAAGGGCAACCTAGGAAAAGCATGAATCAGAGGCATATTCAGGAATCATGAGGGCCAACCCCTACTACTGTACTTTGGATGCATAGGATGGGACATGAACAACTCGGCGGAACTGGAAGGACTATGGCAAGGTATGCAGCTCGCTGAGCAACACAATTTTTATCCCATACTTATAGAAGGAGAGGCTCAAATCCTTCTCAACATGGCCACACTAATCCAACAAGGAAATGCAACTTCACGAGTTGCCCACAGTTGGAGATTATTGGCAAGGCTTGAAACTTTAGAGACATGGATAAGAAATAGGAGAGCAATAACTTTTATGCATGTTAAAAGGGACGGTAACAAAATTGCTGATCTCCTAGCAAACATAGGAGTTGATCAGGACCAAATCCTACATTAGGACCCTCTCAACATCATCTATAATCAAAAGCAACTGCAAATTTGCACTAACCTGGTGCACAAGGAAGCTCAACCCCCGTATGCAAGTGGTAATTAACAACAATATGCGATTGCGATCAGATTGCATCGCAATTTCGGCGGATCGCAGAATGGGGAGACTAAAGGGCAAGGCCTTAACATATTGCGATATGCGATTGCAATTAGATCGCATCACAATATCACATTGGCGGAAACCAAGGGGCAGAGCCTCCACACCTTCATATGTGCAATGTGATGACGTGGACCCGAGGGCGGATCGCAGAATGGGGAGACCAAAGGGCAAGGCCTTTCCATATAGCGATATGCGATTGCGATCAAATCGCATCAGCAGAAACCAAGGGGTGGAGCCTCCACACCTTCATATGTGCGATGTGATGACGCGGACCCCACGGTGGATCACAGCATGAGGAGACCAAAGGGCAAGGCCTTTACTTATAGCGATATGTGATTGCGATCAGATCGCATCGCAATATCACATTGGCAGAAACCAAGGGGCGGAAACCAAGGGACAGAGAATAGGCAGGCATTGCCCGATGATAGTTTGAGGCCGGCTATGGCTACCCAAGTGTTCATTATCTGGCCTTTTTGTTTTTTTCCAGTGTTTCTTGGGTTTTGGTTTCCTATATGGACTAATCGTCAAGGAACCATCTTACTGTTTCTTTTGTGGGGTCTGGACTTGAGAAGTGATACCATTTTTGAGGTTTCTACTCTCACTGGACTGGTTTCCCCAATGTTGGGGCAGTCCAGATTTTGTTGATACTCTACGATACCTTGGTCGAGGCCTTGTCCTCTTTGTATCTTTCTGTACATATTAATAGATTACTTTTACTTAGAAAAAAAAACAATAGTGGGCTTCTATGGGGCACAATAATAACAATATGGGGACAATAGGGGCACAACAATAACAATAAGGGCTACAATGAAAATAGTAATGGGAGAATCACTAGTATTATAGGGACCTAACATTATGCATATGTCGTTCATTCTATTGATGTTATGGTTACATGTATGATAAATGCTAGTTGATTAGTGTAGTCATATGCACATGTGTCAGATAGTCATGAATGATAGTAACCTATGGTGGTATGCATTGCAATTGTTGTTTTAGGTTAGATAACTTGATGATTATGTTATATGTTGTTGATGAGTATGTTATAGGTTAACTTGTTGTTGTTATATGATAGTTAGCTTGTTGATTATGTTATATTTTGTTGATGAGTATGTTATAGGTTAACTTGTTGTTGTTATATGATAGTTATCTTGACGATTATGTTATATTTTGTTGATGAGTATGTTATAGGCTAACTTGTTGTTGTTATATGATAGTTACATTGATGATTATGTTATATGTTAGTTAATGATTAAGGTTATTGCATTAAGATCTTGATGTTATTGATAGCATACTAATTTGGACTGACCTATGCAGATGGTTAAGGTTATGACATTCAGGTATGAGTTGACTTATTTGTGACATTGCGTTGTACTAATCTAGACTGATCATACATATGTGATTGTTATGAATGAACAACAAATGTTTATGAGCTTATGATGTGAACATGTTAGTTAGTTACTACTATGGGTATCCTGATCTTATTTGTGTTTGAGATTATGTGTTGTGAAGTTGTATCGTGCTAACTTGATTGATTGTGAAGACAAGATAGCCTCCCCTGAGATACATTAAGGTATGAGTTTACTTATATCATATTTTTTGTGATTGACTATTTGACTATGTCGTCTATTTGGTGTTTGAGTGTTTCGTGTCTATTATGTTGTATAGTTGATCTATCTAACATGGTACGTTTATAGTTTGTTTGAATGTTTGATTAATGGCATGATATGAGTATGTGTCTATAAGATTGCATCAAGAAATGATCTTGTTTTAAGATGATTGTACTAACACATATGTGTTGAAACAACTGATATGTACTTGAGTGTAGTAGATGACAGTTGTAGAATTATGTCTAATGACTATGAGTTGACTATTGATTATGACCTGATTGTTAGTCTTGATAAATTTTGATCTCAAATTGATAGATATGATTGTTTTGACGTTTGAAACATGTGGTTGACATGTGTGAGTAGTTGCAGGGTAACATGCTTGGTATTAGCATGACAAGATAATAGTTGATGTGTTTATATTACTAACAGTGGGATGATGTGACAGTACATAGTAAGCCTCCATTGCAACAAGGTAAAAAGGTAAAAGAAAAGAATTGGGCAAGAATTACTTTGGCTATGTTTGGAAACCCCAATTCCAAACGAATGAGTGCTTTGCATATAGGAAGTCTTCTTAAACTTAATCTTGATAGAGATTATGTGGATATGTGCTAGACTTATGAACATATACTTGATAGGTATATTGGCTAGTCTCTATTTATAGGTGGATCTGTCAAGGGAATGGAGTCCCTTGAGAGATGACGTTGATATATTTAGTTGCAAAAAACATGATTGGCACAACAAGGTAAGGTAACCAGTTTATTGTTATGCATTGAAAATTATGTGTTGATGGAAGAATGATGCAAGGGATTGCATAGAAAAGAGGCTGCCATGAAATTTTGAAGAAGGCTTAGGTGGATCTTTCCCTGGGAACCACGGGGATTGAGTCATGGTGTATGTTTTTATTTTTTATTTTCTTTTGGTATTTTGTGATTTTCTTGCACTTGATTTGTAGTTTTGTTATGTCTAGTGCATGATCATGCCAATTTGTTTGTGGTGTCATATAGTTATTGGTTTTCATGGTTTTCTTCTTTTTTTGTTTCTTGTGCTTTCCTTTTAAGTTTTGAGTCTTGGGAATTGGTTGGGAAAGAGGAAAATTAGTGGAGCTCGGAGAGAGTTGAACGAAATCCAGTAGGAAATGTAAGACTCATATGAAGTTGGTGCAAGTTTAAAGGAATTTGAAGGCAATAGTATGACAACTAGTTGAACAGGTTGGATCCATTGGTGTAAATAGGCGATGAAGAGACAATCATGGGAAAGGTAATCAAGAAAGGTAAGGTGAATGGATTTGAGGCATCATATGCCTTGGCTGTGTTGGGAACTGTTGTTCTCGATGTTGCACATGTGTTGCATGCTTAAAGGGTGTTCTCTTAACCTTGATCTTATGATATCTAGTAATTATGTTGTGATCATGATTATTTTGATGTATATATGTGTATACATGTATGTATGTATGCATGTCATGTCTGATAGGGTCATCATGGATCATGATTATTTTATGCTAATGTGTATATGTACATATGTATGCATGTATGTCATTGTCTGACTAGATCATTATTGTTTTATGTTGATGTTTATATGTATATATATGTATATATATGTATGTATCCATACTATTGTCTAACATGGTCATTAGGAATCATTCTTGTGGAGGAATGATTACTTACGTATGTGAATCACATGAAGAGGTTCCTAGTCTTACGAAGGAATCAATTGGGAGGAGTAGCCCTGACAAATCTATGAGGTTAGTATCATGTGGTTATGAGTTGATATTATGTTATTATATTATTTCTACGTTATGGACAGGCTATACCAAGGGATACATCAACAAAATGAAAGTAGTGTGGTCTGTGGGATGCTAGGATAAGAATGGATGGCGAAGAGACACTAAAAGCAAGGTTTCTTGGTAGAGACAATGTGGTTTTGGATGTGTGGTACTATTCTTATGTATATGTTGTATATGTTGTACATGTTTCATATGTGATGTTGTGCGCATGTGGTGTTGTGTATATACAGTGTGTGTACATGTTGTTTATGTAATGTTATGTACAAGATGGTACATATAGTGTTGTGAAAATATTGCATATGCAGTGCTAGGTATAGATGGTGCTATGTACATGTTGGATATGTGATGTTGTGTACATATTGTACTATGTGCATGATGGATATGAGATGTTGTGTGCATATGGTTTTCTGCACATGTTGGATATGCAGTGTTGTGTAAAGATGATGCTATGTACATGTTGGATATGCAGTGTTATGTACAAGTGGTGTTGTGTGCATGTTTTACATGTGGTACTATGTACATATAGTGTTGTGTGCATGATTTTACAAGTGGTGTTATGAGCATGTGGTTCTGTGTACATGTTGTACATATGGTGTTGTAAGTGGTGTTTTGTACATGTCATGCATATGGTGTTGTGTACATATGGTGTCGTGTACATGTCATGCATGTGGTGCTGTGTACGTATGGCATTGTGTACATGTTGTACAAGTGGTGCTGTGTACATGTGATGTTGTGTACACATTGTTCAAGTGGTGTTGTGTATAGGTGGTACTGTGTACATGTTGTACATGTGGTCTTATTTAAATGTCATAGATGTTATGTTGTGTGCATGTGGTACTATGTATGTGCATTGTAGTTTTGGTATCGTGCCATGTGTACTCGTTTTGTTGTACTCTATGTAGTACATGTAATGTGTTGTATTGTATGCCATGTGTAGGTACATGTATTGTGTGGTGTTTTACATTGGGTATAGATGTATTGTGTTGTGTTGTACACTAGGTGTAGGTACATGTATTATGTGGCATTATACATCGGGTATAGATGTATGTATTGTGTTGTACATCAGGTGTTGGTGTATGTATTGTGTGGTGGTGCACACTGGATGTAGGCGTATGTATTGTATTGTGTTGTACACTGGGTTTAGATGTATGTGTGGTATGTCAGGTGTAGGTGCATGTATTGCATGGTGTTGTATGTCATGTGTGGTTGTATGTGTTTGATGCACACTATGTGTATGTGCACATGGTTGAGGAGAAGGCACTAGGTGTTTGTTGGGTGTGGAAACCAATCCAGAGTGTGTAAAGAATAAAGACGAGGGTAGAAGCTAAGGATTGATTAAAGGATAAGTATCAACATTTTATTTCAATTTTATTATGCATGTGATTTATGATTCTGGTCTATGTTGATTACAAGTGATCTATGATTATCGTTTATGGTGATTGCATGTGATTCATTATTTTTATCTATGATGGTTGTGTTTTGAGCTAACCTTATGTGATATGTTTATACATGATGATTTGGTCAAAGATGCTAGCTTGACTTATTGTGACATGAAGCGAACATAATTGCAAGTGTACCTTATTGACGATCTACCAATGAGGTATGATGTGAATTTATTTCAATTTATTTTAAATCTAATGGAAATTATGTGCTTGGTACAGGAATGCATGAACACGCCCAATTGGGTGGTTGAAATTGATTGCAAGAATTTTCAACAACAAAAGTAATTGGAAAATGCAGTAGTATGCTGGTAAAGAATTCAGGAGCAGGGCCATTATGGGACACTGGTACCCAATAGTGTCCATTGATTTCCATGAGCATGCTATGACATGTGTGATGGCTTTAAGGCATGGATATGCCTTGGTTATTGTATCTTCTGATGTGAGGAAGCCTTGCCAAGGGATGGACTGACTGGGATGGAGGTTCCAATGGAACTTGGAAGGTGAGTGACTACATGGAAGGGGTGACTGGAGCACCCAAGGGACTGTGTAGTAGAGAAGGGAAGGTCAGGGATGGATTTGTTTTAGTCATTAGCATTTCCATATGGAACCAAATGCACATTGGGAGTGTGCCCTAGAATAATGATCTGGTAATTGTTCACTGAAAGGACAAGTGGCGTAGGATTGTAGTGCTAGACATTGGATGCAGCTTTGACTTTGACAGTGGATTCTGAACTTCCTGGGAAGGAGGTGAGTCGTGGTATTACTTTGAGGGTGGAGGTGTGAGCCTTTGGATTCCCTTGTTGTGGATGTAGGGAGCATATGATTTTATTTGTTGGTTGAGAAAATGTACATATGTGTATATGCGTATACTATTACGAATACTATAATGAGTTGTGCTATAAAGCTCCATAGGCAGTGTGGTTATTTTCTGGTTGAAGCAAATGTGTATGTGTGTATATATCGTTATTATTGTAAATACCTATTGATGGTATTGGACCCACCAACATGTCAGGGGATCTCCCGAGTAAGAAGTCCCAACTAGACCTCAGATCATTTAGTGTAGGAGTCCCATTAGTGGGTCATACGGTATTGCATTGACCATGGTTGCACTTAGAGGCATGTAAGATATCCTTGTTGGTAACAAGGGTGTGACATATGCAACAAGTCAAGGAAGGTGCATGAACGGTTCTAACACACAGAGGGTGATGTGAGTGTGCCCCTTGGAAACCTATGAAAGCACGTGGCTAAGAAGGGAACACACGGGCAAAGATGAATCACAAACTCGAAAGTAAGTAAGCTAACAATCCAAAGTGATGGTTAAACCAACATCACATTTTAGTAAGATTCATACATACTTATACAAAAAAAGTCCATACATGCATGCGTAAGTAAACATATACATATATCATTAGAGTAAATAAGTTAGAAACATATGCATGAAATGTGTTGGCTCAATTATTAAGAAGTGAAAGTTCAAATCATACAATACAACCATGACCAACCAATAGTCCCTATAATGAAACGTTACAGTCACTATCGCTTGCCCCTCTAAAGAGATGTACTAGCTCTGCACTGTGGAGAAGCTAAGGCTCATTATAATAATCTCCAAGCTTTATCTAAGATACTCCTATCGAAAGCTTGGCTGACCAAAAGCCTATACAATGAGTTATGAGGGACTATATATAGAAAAGGGTGGGGTGACCCTTGACACTCCCTTTTATGACTGGTCATCTACCCTCGTGACTCTTCAACTACTCTATGAATGTTACATTCAACTATCGACACTTGAACTTCCCCTTGCAAGACATTACATACAATCACACATGTACCCATGTGAGACAAATAGGCTTGAGCAAGCCATGCAAGATTTCACTATGACTCGGAAAACTATGGGAAGACCAGCTCTTCGACATCCTCACGATGGTTGACGGTGGCGAACTGATGCCAAGCTCGGTAGTCCGCGATGGTGTCCATGTACTTTGTGGTGACATATTTCTAGAAACAAACTCTTTCCTCTATTCCATTCGAGTACACTACTCTCGCTCCTCTGTCCAACTAGTCTAATAACATGTGCATCATTGTCTTGAGTGTGATTGTACTAGCAACATACTGATGCATGGTTTTTGCATTGATCACTAACTCTGCATTGGTGGCTATGCGCATCAACTCATCAAAGTACGAGTCAAGCTCCAGTCGAACTTGTGCCTTTGTCTTTACCTCGGTGAGTGTCCCAATAGATGGTATCACATGTGCATGCACAACAACATCCATACCCATGGATACTCGTGCACGGGAAGCTTGCAAACTAGTGATGAGTTGCGGGAGTTCTTCATAGTTCCGGATATCAGTTTGGATGCGTGCCTTCAGCTCGACCACTCTGGGCTTCATCATCTTGGGCAAGTGTAATAGGTCTCCCTTGTATCTCATTGTCCATGTTTTCATGTAGTCAATAGCAGTATGCATGTTTGACAAGATACGTGCTCACCTAGCTCATCGTTGCTGCAAACCTTTGAGATGGACAACTATCTTATGCATGGTACCAAACTTGGAATACAACGCCTGCATGATTGTCTCAAGGGATGATACTTCATCTAGTATTGCCTTCTTCAACTCTTCTCGAGCGGATGTTGTAACTAATTATCCTCCTTGATTTTCTGTCTATAACTCCTATCCATTCACTCTTCGTCAGCTATCAAGAAGCAAGCACTCGAGCTCGTGGCTTCGACATATGCTCTTGTAGCATCGGCCAAGGCTGTTGGATGCTTGTACACGTTAGACACGATCACTCATTCTTCAAACTATGCAGGAGATGTTCTGTGATTCGGAGTAGACACTCTGCGTGATTGCACAACTTTATGTCGTGACTCGTCGAATGATATGTTGTGCATCTCTCCTTCCGGATTGTTTAAAAGGATCTCAATATCTCCTTGGTCGCTTGGGAATTTCTCTTCTTTCAGAGTTGGTGAAGCTGGTAGTTCGACCTCTTGATGGTAAGACATGAGGTCAATGTCTTGCTCTAACTCTTATTGCTATATATCTGTATCCATCTGCTCAAGTGCTTGTTCAATCTCTTGAGCGAAATCCTGCTCCTAAAACTACTCACCCTATGTGCTTTGTGCTAGCTGTTTGAATGATTATAATACTTGTACGGGCGCAGTTTCATATGTTTGTACATGTGTTGCCCCTGTTGTGCTTGATCTTGCTGCGCTTCCTTCTCCTATCTGCACAACTCATATTCCTTCCATAGTTTCTCCTTCATCTTATGCAACTCCTTCACTATTTCCTCCATCCTCTGCTTTTCTCTCTGCCTTTATGCAGTCCTCTTGTCATATTGTTGCCTCTTCGCCTCTATTACCAAAGCTACTTTCTGCATAAGTGGGTCTTCTCTAAACTTGCAGCTTTGTTCTAGCTCTGCGTTGTCGACAATATTTTTCTTACCTTTTTCATGCGCCGGTTTGTTTACCTCTGCTGTTGTTGCTGCTGGTTCTCTCTTGGATGCTTCTTCACGCTGCTTCACTAACCATTCCACAATGATGTTGACTGGTTCATTGGGTCTGGAGAAGCTGTAATAATATCTCCACAGGTCTTCCTCTACCCAATGACATGCCCCGTGGATCCACATAAACTGTACTCTCGCATAGCCATCCATCACAAAACAATGCGGGTCATACGAATATAGCTTCGGGTGTCAAAAGGATATTTATTTATCTCCTCTATTTCGTCATCCACATGCTTGAGATTCTGTATCTCGTACAACTTGATCCGCAACGGAAGAGTGGACCAAGGTGCCTTCTTCTTCCAGTGTAGCCTAGCTGACAAACCTGCTGATATGTGGTACGATACTTCTTGCATGACAAGCTTGTCCATGGAAAACTTTGGCAAAACATGCAGAGGCTTCTCTATGTTGTACATCCCTATGAAGGTGTCGGACGGTGAGGCATACCAATCCGCTATGTCGATCAGTGCCTCCATTGTTTCCTTCGACATGGAAGGTGGATCCTACTCAAATATCATTTGTACATTGGGTTGACAAAATGATCGACAGCTGTGTGATAACCCCTCTGAAGCTGCATTTGGAAAATAGCTTACAATAAGTATTGACAGAGCTTTCCATTGATGTCCATGCCCACTTCATGCCCAGGAACTCTTGACGGGCACAAATTTCATCCAAGATGTAGGTGGACATGTAGATTTATGCTTGCTCACCTTTGGGCGGCTGCCGAGCTCCTGTTACCTGTTCCTTCAGCTTGTGAAGCCAACATGTCAAACCAATTGCATGCTTTGCCTTCACTGGTCAGTTGGTCCAACGTGATCACCTAACTCTATAGGAAGGTCTCGGTGCTCTCTTGGTCATACAAGTGGCATGGAAAGATGACCAAGTATTGATATGCCTTTTGCATTATCTTTGTCTTGTAAATCTAGTTGGGTGTCATCCTGAATTTGGCTGGCTCCTTCACCCAGTTCTTCAAGACATCCCTGGAGTTGGAATTGTTGTTGGGATGCTAAAGGGTGTCTCCATGGTGATCAATGGCTTTGAAAGTGGTACATCTGTTGATAATCATGTGCCCTGAAGGTAGGAATATTTGTCCCACTGACACTTCTCAATGTCATCGCCTTGGGATCAGTGTGCGAGATGATCCAATGTATCATTTCTATGCATGAGAACACGAGATAATTACATGCAATCTGGTATAAGCCGGACTTGTGAATGTTAACATAGACTTGGCGGTCTTCGAGATCTTCCTCAAATGTGCTTGAGAATTCATCATTGACCTATTTCCCTTTCAGCTTGATGTCTTTGTCTATGATCATCTTGATGTCTTCATAGATCAAAAAGCTCATAGAAACTCACTCAACTGCTGCTCCAGTTGCACTTCCATCGGTGTCCTTTGACCCTGTTCTATTTGAGGCCATTGATCCTGAATTGCTGAGAGATGAGCAAATATATGCTATATCTCGAGAGATGACTACATGCATGGCAATAAAATTTTCAGTTAAAAACAAAGCAAACTTGAGGGATGACATGCAACATACCCGGGGAACTGCTAGCAAGGATTGCACAATTTTCACTAGGAGGCTGGGAGACTGACTATCGGAACTATGAAAAAGGCAATCTAAACTGTCGGGAGGTTGGTTGACTGTTGGAATTTCCCAATGCACAATACAGACTAGCCTGATGGGTGCTAATATTGTGTAATCCGCAATTTCAAGTGGCAAGTGATGTAGGCCCACAAATTGCATTGTGCAATTTTCTGGTCCAACAACCACTTGCTATCAGAGTTGTGCAAGGCAAGATTGGAGGGTAGTGACTAGCCAGAATTACACATTTTCTGGGCAGAAGACAGAGCCTTCCCTCTCATAATTTTGCAATGCTATCTGGGTGAGGCAGAGCCTGAGCCAAGGTTACCCAAACCCGCCGTTGGGCAACTGAAAGAAAATGAAAATGTGAATGCATGGTGATACTGAGTGGAAGCAAGAGTGAATGATTATGCATGCAAACAATGAATACAAGATTCAGAAAATGGAACAACATGCATATGTGTGAAACGAGTCGCTGAAACGGCGATCGTTCATGCAAAATATTGTCATGCACGCGAAAATATTGAGATGCTAACAAAAATTGAAATGGTGCTTATACAAGCTAACATGCATGAAAATGATAGCAAGCATTCACAGAAATCAAGTAGACAACACTCACATAAGCCAAACACAAAAAGCAACAAAAATGTTGGAAAAGGCAAGTTAAGCAAACTTACCCGGAAGTAGTTGAGCTAGATGTGTCAAAGACTCATGGATGTGTTATGGGATGTTAGATCTCCAAGATCGATGTGAAGAATGAGCTCTGAAGCATCGAATAAATAAGTTTGAGCCTCATGACATGCATGCCAAAAATATAGGAAAAAGCGACACTTGGAGGAAAGTTTCTAGAACGATATTTGCATGTAACCTCTAGCTGCTAAAAATAGCTCCATAAAATCGAGGGATGCTTTTTGCATGTTGTTTTTTTGCTATTTTAGGAAGAAGCATCCCGTGCATGCAAGTCAAATTTTCTCAGTCTTGGAGGGAACTGGTCAACCTGAAGGAACATGCAACAACCTACTTGACTGAGGGAGATTGTTGTGTAATTTCTGGGAGGAAGATGGGATGGTTGTGCAGAGGGATTGTGCAATTTCTGGGAGAAGCAACTAATTGCTGCCCAGAATTGCGCAATTTCTAGGCTGAGCTGCACTGTTGGGTGAGATTGCGCAATTTTCTAGAGGATGGTTTCTTGATAGGATTGCACAATTTATGAGCCCAACAGACTGCCAGTCAGATTTACGCAATTTCTGGAGGGAAGGTTGGTTCCCCTCCAGAATTGCGCAATTTTTTGAGGGAGCTACTCAGCTAGTAGCTGACCAAAGTCTGGGATGGCAGCCTGTGAGGGGAGTGAAACAAACCATCATGCACAGGCTGTCAAGCTACTGAAAAACAAATGAAGCTCATGTACTTGACAGTGCAAGACATGCAGCTAGGATGGTTGGTAGGAAGGCTCCAAAACGAAGCTAAGCAAAAAATTTGGAGGGTGGTTGTAGCTGCTACAACAATACCATAATGAGTTGTGTTATAAATCTCCAGTAAACAGTATGTTTGTCATTTTTCAAAAGTATTCATTTTAAATACTACAATGAGCTATGCTATGAAGCTCCATGGGTAGTATGTTTTGTTTTTAGCAATATTGTTGGTTATAAGTGTCATTGAAGACCAAGGATGCTGTTCCCCCAGAGGGGAGTGTTTTGTAACATCCCTAGTTAAAAATTCATGTAAAAATATATAAGACCAATGTTGATGGGACACGTATTCCAAGCTGAATGGTGGGAAAAACACCCTAGTGGGTGTTCATTTTAGTTATTATGGCTAAAGGGAATTGGAAAAGGAAATGGCAAAGGCTTTGGAAAGGCATGACACATTTATTGGCATTTTATTTATGAAAATAAAGGAAATTAGGAGAAAAGGGAGGTGAAAGGTCACATGTTGCATGTGAGGAGGAAAATGAAGAAAAATAATGGAAATTGAAGAAAATAAAGGCCTCGTGAATAAAAAGGCTTCTAAGGATCAGTGGGTAGGCTTGGTCAGTGAAAGCTTATGTCAGTTTAGTTTTGGAGCTCTCTCATTATTCTCTCTCTCATACTCTTGGATACCTAGTGTTTTCTTGGAGCCCTCTTAGAGAGGGTGGAATACTTGGAGTTTGGAGCAAGAAGGAAGAGGAAGAGTAGGAAAGCGCAAGAGGACGTCGGGATCATCAACTACACAGGGTTTTTCTTGCAGATATCGAGTTGCATGTATGTTTTCCTCACTATTTTTGGCTTGTGTGGCATATGCATGTGGTTTGTTGGTTATGATCTGCCATTGGCATTAAGGATGGTCGAGATTGATAGTGGATTTCCTAGCCTTGACATTTCCTGGATAGGCATAGTGATTGTGGATTTGTTTTCCTTGTTTTTTTTTGTTGGTTCTCATGTTTCCTTTAGCTTGGGTTGAGTTATTATATCCGGAGCCTTGGTTGGACAAACGGTCTGGAAGCCTTGTAATGACTTGGGTTGAGTTATTAGTCCTAGAATACTTGGTTTGAAAAACTCTTTGGAAGCCCTGTAATAGCTTGGGTTGAGTTACTGGTCCTGGAAGCCTTGGTTCGACAAGTGCTTTGGAAGCCCTAGGTGGGTTGAGTTACTAGACCTGGAAGCCCTGGTTGGACAAACACTCTAGAAGCCTGAAATAAGTTGTGTGTTGAGTAACGAGTCCTGGAAGCCCTGGTTGGACGAACACTTTGGAAGCCCAGAATAAGTTGTGGGTTGAGTTAGTAGTCCTAGAAGTTTGGTTGGAACAAACACTCTAGAGCCCTAGAAGGCTTGGGTAGAGACCAATCTGATGATGGTTTTGTTGATGTTCGACCTTGAGGTGGAATCGTTATTTGATGGGTTGAGGTGGATGGCTTCTAGAATCACTAGATGGCTTTGGATTGATGTGTTCTATCATATCCCACATTCATGATTGGAATATGGCACAAGGGTGAATGACTGAAGGGAGATTTTTCTCAACCATTCTACGGTCAGGTGGAACATGGTAGTCCCATACTGGGTAGGTTTTTGCATCATTAATATGAGGTTATTTATCCTTGTTATCTCATGAGTATTATAATGGTTTATATGTGGATTATTTGGCTAATGTTTCCTTGGTATTTATGTTGTTATTATGCTCGTTATGAATATGTATTATGATAGTGGCTATGTATGGATCTCTTCATGTTTCTATTTGTAAATGAATAAACAATGTATCTATGACCTAATAGATGGTACTAAAGCTAATGATGTAAGGGAGAAATGATTCTTAGAGATTCTCATATAACTAAAATACCCCTATGATTAGATCTATTATTTAAACTTGTAGATTTCATTCATGCCAAGTTTTTGGTAGAATTTCAGTCTTGGTTGGGGATGGCTAGGCCTATTCTTGGAGTTATTTTTTGGTTTATTAGTCTTGTCATCATGTGTTTAACGAATTTTGGAAGTTACATAAAGTTTTGGGCAGTGGCCAGAATTCTAGGCTTGAAAAGTGCCTTAAATTCCCCAGACTCAGGCACAGGTCTGCTAGAAATAGTCCCTAGTGGTGAGCTCCAGTATTGTAGCAATAATGCTACAACTCCTGAGGCTTCCTGTCTCTCATTTTATCAACCCGGT